>LACB01000579.1:0-16117 GCA_030142185.1 Penicillium thymicola
ACTCTTTTCCTATGCTTATGGCGTAAATTGACGATGAGACAGCTTCTGTTGAGTGACAATTATCTTCCTGGTATGGTCTCATTCATATGGAATGTGAAACTATTCTAAATCTTTATAGGTGCTATGGTCCTTGCCCATTCCCTACGCGACAATGGCACAAAAGCGAGGTTGGTGGCGCTATTTACGCCAGACACACTACAATCGACCACCATTGACGAGCTAAGGGTAAGTACAGCATTCTCCAAAATATACATTTGGCTTACAATTTAGACCGTCTACGACGAGTTGATCCCAGTTAGCTCAATGGTAAACGACACGCCGGCGAATCTCTGGCTCATGGATCGCCCAGACCTAATTGCCACATTCACCAAGATCGAGCTCTGGCGCTTGACGCAATACCAGCGGGTCGTATACATTGATTGTGATGTCGTAGCTCTCCGAGCCCCCGACGAGCTATTATCACTGGAAGCAGACTTTGCTGCTGCGCCTGACGTTGGTTGGCCGGATTGCTTTAATAGTGGAATGATGGTCCTCCGACCTAATCTACAGGACTATTATGCTCTAAGAGCACTCGCCCAACGAGGTATCAGCTTCGATGGCGCCGATCAGGGTCTGCTAAACATGCATTTCCGGGACTGGCATAGGCTAAGCTTCACGTATAACTGCACGCCAAGTGCTAATTACCAGTACATTCCTGCGTACAAGCATTTCCAGAGTACCATCAGTCTTATTCATTTCATTGGTGCCCAGAAGCCGTGGAATATGCCGAGGCAGATTGTCCCGCTGGATTCCCCGTATAATCAGCTTCTGGGCCGGTGGTGGTCCGTCTATGATAGACACTATCGTCTGGCATTTGTAAGTGATATGCCAGAGATCATGAAGACGTCGACTAATATTCCTAGGTACCGACCGCGCCAGTTGAGATTGAAAAGACGGCGGTTGCCCAAGGCGATCAAGTCCATACCTCTCGTTCTGACCACATCCCTCGTTATGACGCTCCTCACTATGACACTCCTCGTTATGACACTCCTAGCTATGACACTTCTCATTATGAAATAACCCCCCATTATGAAACACAGCCGACGTCTGAACGGCAGACCTACCATGTTGAAGAACCCACGAGCTTCCACGAGGAACCACACCAAGCACCGAAACCGCACCACGAACATTCTGCCCCCGCTGATGTACATCACGCTGCCGTGCCTATATTGAGTATGGTACCGCAATATGTTCGCGGAGAGGAGCATGTCTCAACCTTTATCCCACCATTTCCTCTTGCGCCAATCACTTTTGCGCCTCAACTGAGCCACGAAACATATGAGACACAGATACAAACGCAGGCGCAGACGCAGGCGCAAACCCGGACTCAGACTCAGACCCAGACCCAGACCCAGATACACTACCCCGATGGCCATATTCACCAACCACAGCCGCTGGCCCCAATCCATCCTCCAATTATCGAGTATCAGTCACCCCCGTCTCCGGTACCAGAGGTTTCGATCTTCGAGGCACCAAGATCCGAGTGGGATCCCTCACGGTGAGAGCTTATCCTTCAGTATTATCTACAACGCTAATATCATTTAGTGAGCCACCACCGGTCAACACGAAACCTGAAGGTTTCAGTTTACAACAGAAAACCTACAATATGTCTGAAGACACGCATCTATTCCAACCCCCGTCGTCCTACCCCGAGGCACCGAAAAACATGTGGTTTGAGATTCCAGCCAAACCGGAGCCCAAACCTACTACTGTCTTCCCGTGGGAGAGCCATGCTCCAAAACCCACTCGTGTCTTCGCCGAGGAGGCACCTGTGGGGTTCAAGGAAACTCCCGTGATACCCGAGGAACCAGAACAACATTCACTCCCAAGCGAGCCAGCCCCTCCCGGGCCCTCACCTTCCTACACCCGGGTGCCGTTCGAGCCCAGTGCCGAATCATGGCAAACATACACCCGCTCCAACGCCTGGGATGAGGACCCAGAAATCCAGCGGTACATTGAGACAATTCAGGCACGGCGCACAAAATCACAAGTGGCCAGTCCGGGAGCCCATTCCAACAGTCCCGGGCAATCACCCCCCACCCCAGGCTTCTGCCCCAGCACCAAGATTACCGACTTCCCAACAGAAGTTGAGCGCCCCAGTCTTCCCGTAACGCCGGCCCCAATCCACCGCACCAGCTATGGGGATGAGGCCTCCGGTACTGCCGCTCTCCCTGCTGCCGAGGGTGTGCCTAGCCAGGAGGAATGGGTGGGTGTCACGGTTGATGTGTTCTCTTCCCTCCTCGGCGCAACGTACTTATTGTGGCGATCTACAGAATCCCGTAGCTCAGCTCGAGGAGCTACATCGTCGGCATTCGGAGGTCTTGGAGCATCCCGAGCTGCTGTTTAGTCGGCTTGCCGCTGCCTCATACCGTGACCGTTGACAGTGCTCATTCCTTTTCTTTAATTTCTTTTGTCAACTTGATAATCTGATTCGATTTGTTTTTATGGTTGAACCTGGTTAGGACATGTACTCCATTGTGCTTTTGCATATGCATATGTATGGAAATTTCTTGGATGATATTTTGTTATGAAATAATAATGGCACGGAGCAATGCATTCTTCCTATTCTTACAGTTCAGGTGGAAATCCACCCGCAAATGTACGGATCCTCGTAAGACTGGAAATATATATATCCAGCAGGATATGTAGGTATTCAGCCTGTCTTCGTTTCTTTCTCTCCGCGCGCTTCTAGCCTACATGTTTATACTACAAGGCAGAAGAGATATTACCCAGTTACCAACACCTAGGAAATATATATGAAAGAAGTCCAGCAGCTCTAAATTGGGTGGTTCCACCAAAAGAGCCTGTCAATGGCTTGATATACATACATATACACCTAGTTGAAAAATTCCCCAGTCATATCTGATCTAAATCTCCCCATACTACATAAAGTAGGACGCAGGCACATGGTAGTCGAGTAACGCGTATGGGAATAGAGCATATATGTCGAGACTTTGATTCCAGTATATGATGTCTGATACTCAATGACAAGGGAAGCCTCTTCTTGCCGATATGTACCAGATCTCGAATCCTCCAACTGACCTTCACCGTATTGGCCAATACAAATTATAGAATAGCGAATAAAAGGCTTTGAAGGTCATGTAATTTTGATTGCGTGAGGTAGAGTATCAGGTTAGGTTAGGACAGATGGAAGAAAAAGAAAGAGTCGGGCCTAATGTAGATAAAAACATTTACTCCTGAGCGAAAGTCTCCGCACCACCCTCTGCCTCTGCGGCCTGCTGCTCGGCAAGACGCTGCTGCTCGGCGGCCTGCTGAGCGGCAATAGCCTTGGCACCGTAGTCCTGGCTCATGGGCTGGAGAACGGGCTGCTCCTCCTTGGGCTCGATGATGGTGACCGAGTCGGGGAGAGTCTTCTGGGGGCCGGCCTTGCCCTCGGGGTCGGAGCCGCGCATGATCTTAACCTTGATACCGAGGACACCCTGGCGGAGGAGAACGTGACGAGTGGCGGAGTCAATGAACTCCTTGGCGGGCTGACCGGAGTGGATCATGAAACCGTCCTGTTACTTGTATTAGCCATAATATTCTTCCCCAAAACTTGGTTTTTGCAAATCGGTTCGCCGGGTGCAATTTCCGCTGGGATAGAATAGACGTACGGTGAACTTCATGGACTTGGCACGGGCGGCACGGAGCTTTCCGGACACAACAACCTCGCAACCCTTGGCACCAGACTCCATAATGAAACGGAGGACACCGTAGCAGGCACGACGAACGGCAAGACCGTTAAGGAGCTTGTAGCGGAGGGACTCGCACTGAGCGACAGCGGAGAGACCACGGTTCTGGACCTTGGCGGCGTAGAGGGAGACGGAGTTCTCGGGGAACTTGAAGCGCTTCTGGATGAGGGAGGTGAGCTCGCGGATGCGGCGACCCTGCTCACCGAGAACCTCCTGGGTGTGGGTGGCACGGACAACTGGAAAGCCCGTTAGCATCAGATCCCCAATTCGTATTCCGCAGATCCCATCGCGATCGTTGAATCTTTCTCTTCCTCCTCTTTCCAGGCAATTTCAACCACCAATTTTTCAAGCGATCACACGAGGAATTGATTTTTCGGGTTCGACGTACTGATGTCGGTGACAGTGGGAGTCACACGGACCTCCACACCGGAGTAGCCCTCCTCGGCCAGCTCGCGCTGGAAGAACTCGTTCAGCTCGGCATAGAAGACACCGTCGGCGACGAACTTTCTGCGCTTAGAAATAGCTCCCTGAACAGCGGCCATTTTGACGTTCCTGGTGGTGGTGGAATCGGGGGTTGTCGACGGAGGGGATCGTGGTCGAGAGACTTCAATTCTGAGAGTGTATTATTTAGTGGGGATTTTTCGGGACTAGGGCTGCTTGCCCATTTGGGCCAGGGCTCAACCCTCGCTTGCCGGCGCCTTTCCTGTTTGGTCCTAGTGTTGTCACCTTATCTTTGAGGCAAGATTAAGGCAATAAGGCAGTAACTTTTATTACATTCAACTACTCCGACATTATTGGACATTCGGAACCACTTTATTGGTCGCATGAATGCGGATGCATAACATAAAATTGTAAATGCTTGAAAATCAGGTCGGAGTCCCTTGATATTATCCCGGGTTCATTGCATCTCTACTTCTAACTCGGTCGGTTTGTCGGTGCGCTCCGCTGGGAATGCAAGCTTAGATACGCCCGACGTCACAGCAGCTGTTATCCCCGATACATCAGGCATTTTACCAGCACTGTTTGTCCCTGCAGTCTCAATACCAGTCAACACGGTACTTTCCGGGATGTCACTGGGTGCCGGTGAGGAACGGGGGCCGTTCATCTCTGCATCTGTTCGACCGAATACCTCATTCCACCACCGTGTTTCGCTGACCCGGGGGAAGATAAGTCGTTCTTTGCCGCGCTGATTGTCGTCGATGACAGGGTCATACCGAGGGTTTGTGAATTGTTCCCGGCGAGCAAGGAAGTAATCCCAAACGCTACGAGTTCGTTCATTGGCTTTGCAATCCACACGTTCTTTCTCGTTGTTGAACAAGAATGTGCCAAATTGACAGGAGTAGAGATGATAGAGGAGTCGTCGTAGAAAACGCTCATTAAACTCAAACCGTGTCGGATGTTGATGAAGCAGCTGATATGTTGCATCCAAGAACTGATGGAATACAGGGCTCGTCTCCTTTGGTTTGGTGATCTCCTTCTCGGACACCCCTGAGCGCGGTGCAGGAGGCTTCTTCACAGGAGTATCAGAGTCATAGTTTTGAAGCTCTCCATCCGAGTCTGCCAAAGAGTCACGGCTATTGTTGTCCCGACCAAAGAATCCCTTGGCACTAAGGAAAGCATTTTCAATAGCCTTCCCCGCGCCCCCACCGTCACCAAAGGCACGGTTGGGATCTCCACCGATGCGTTCGTTTTCGATCTGAAACCATTTCTCGCTGTTTAAATGACCAGCACGGTGTCGGAACATGTGTCCAAATGAAAGCCAGTCTTTCTCTACCAGCACCATGAAGCCCTCCAGGGTCCGAAAGTAGGGATCCAAACAAATCTGGCTCAGCGCACTGAGCTGGCTCGTACGGTCCCAGCCATCAGAACAGTGAATCAAAACATGAGAATGAGTAAGACCAACTTGACGAGTGATCAGCCTGGCTCCATCCAAGATCCCACCAATGTGCTTCAACCAACCGCTGCGCGCTAGCTGGTCACGGCTTGGCCCTAATGGAGTAACATCTGACTCCTTCAAAGCATCAATCACCTTGTTAAGCGAGTCTCTCATGACATGGATATTGTCAATACCAAGATATGCCTTGGTAGCGAATTTGTAGTTGTCCATGTTCTCTGATCCAAGTCCAACAGCCTGCATAGCAAATGCATTCACTGTAGGGCGTGCGTCTACAATCAAATTTGACTGCTGGGCGCCATATATTGAGCGATCGTCTTCAGGATCGCCTCTTGCAGCGGCTAACAAGTCGTCCTCAAGTTCCTCAGCATTGTTTAATTCAGGGACCATCACCTGGCTCGCCTCTGGACTGCTAGAATCTGTTTCTTTCTCTGTGGCTGAGAAACTTGCCAACGGCCGCTCGGAGCGAGAAGTCAAGAAGATCGCGGACAGAAGTTTTTCGTCTTGGATGCTTCGGTTCTGACGGACACCGACTAGAGGCTGGGAGCTTCTGGTGATGGTGCAATTATTGACAGGGTGAAAGTATGTGAGGGCTGGAATTCTTGCTCGAGATCGATAGCGCCCTGCGTAATTAAGTGTATTGTCGGAAATGGAAAAAGGTACGGGGATGAGGGCAGGATAGGTTGGGGAGAACTAAGTTGAGTTAGTAGAGGACATTTGGATTGGCTTGTGAGCATGCCTCATAGTTCACGTTGATCTCTGAAAGACGCCATGCTTTCCCTTCGTCCAAGCAACCCTGGCGTGCCCATTCCTTGCGTGGGTCATACAACTCCCACCCATTAAGCTCCTTTTCTGGCGGGGGAGGCTGATAAGTAAAGGCGTAAAGCTTATCGATACGGCTAGACTTGCACGTCCACTGCTTGATACTTTCAAACACTTCTCGTGCTTTGTGCTCATTTATAAAGTAGAAACAGACGAACGTGAAGTCTCGGCATCGGAGGCGGATAGAAGAGAGCTGGCGGGAGGCGGCGGGAGCTGGCCGCAGAGTGCAGAAAGCGATGATAGGGTATGTGATCCATAGTTCTCTGGGCCTTGTTATCACACCCTTTATGTGGTCCTCTGGGGAGATTGGTGGGGTGTGCGAAAAGATGAGGTGGTGAGGGGTTAGATGGAGAGTACCATCGACCTGCTCTCCGCGGCGAGCCAAGGTCACATTGTCAACCTGGAACGACATGATCAGTGAGTGGGATGTTTGTAGCGCTCAATGTGGGTTCTCCAAACCTTAGCAATCCGTGTTTTCTCCATGCCGTGTAAATCACTGGCGCGTGGCCTTCATGCTGAATATGCTGGGTGAGGGGAATGGTGGGAACAGTAGGATCGGAGGACACAACAGAGATCACGAGTGAGATGGATCAAATATAGGTAGATATATTTTTTTATTGTGAACCTGTAATCAATCAAGTGACTAAAATCAGTCTTAAGCACCTGCCTGGACAGTCTTGGAGGTATGAGGCTCGCGAAGTAGTTGGGATGAGAGGTATTACACGTCACGGGCCTTGCTCGGCTGTGGGGCCCAAGGTCACGCCGACGACCTACAACTATTATATGTTGTCTAACTATATGTTGTCTAACTATATGTTGTCTATATTTTTGTTACACACGAGAATATAATGACTTAAAATGAGACACATTGGTTTATGGTTTAAAATTTCTCTAGGAATAACTCAAAGATGCACAGGGTGGGTTAACTGAACACTTAAAAGGGTAGAGTATGAATATATTGACCTTCCAAGGTTATTATGTTAGACTGCTATCCTCCCAGTCCTCCAGATCGTAATTGATCATATCCACTACTCACCATCTTCTCTATGAAAGCAAAATTCAACTCAATGGAGCGGGCTTGGAGTAGCCAACCATTCCTGTGGATTATACAGCGTACAACATACAAAGTACCTATGTTATAGCAGAATATCGATCTGGATACGAAGATCAATGAGGTACACTATTAGCAGATTGAAAAGGGCCATTGGGTCAAGATCTTCAAAGCCTATTTGACACGATTACATGGCATATCCATACATCCATCGATGGATAGTCCCAACTGGGATATACCTCTGATTTGGATAGATGTAGACCAGGGGTATTTTGCCTGTAGCACAATATGGACAAAATGTTTACCGAAATGGCGCCTGTATGGGGGATGCTGATATCTCAATGCTGGCATTGGATGCCATAGCTGGGATGTTGACGTGGACATTTCGGGGTATATAAACCAGACTTGATTTGATGCCCTTAAGGAAGGCTTTAGGTTGATCAATTGATTCCGAGTTAGGTCGCCCAAAAGCTAGTCAGTGGGTGATGGACCAGAAAGAGGCGCAGTTTAAAACGTCGAGTGATATCATGTTTGTCATACATTTGGTAAAACATTTAATGAAGCTTCTAAGATTACGACCGACATGCCTGTGAATAAAGATTTTTCTCCGGTAAATGTGTATATTCAGGGAGACTGTCTGACTAGCTAGATTAAAAGGCAAAACATAATCCGTGTCTAAACCTAAGGTTGGAAACAAGTAAATATTTTACATAATGTACAGTATATACAGACCCAAGACGCCGCCATCCCACGATGATAGCTGTTGATGCACGCTGTACAAATTCCAAAAAAGTGACCCATGCTGTTAATCCACATATCTTTTGCCGTGGATCCTGAACGCCATGTCACACGCCGCGTTGTAGAACGAATGGAACTCATGATCAAGCTGCTCGAATTGACTATTCTCTGCAACCGAGTCAATTTTGGGTATATCCATGCCCAGAGAGACCTCGTTTGTCCGAGCAGCAAGGAACGAACCGCTTTCGTAATACCGGTAGTTAAGTGATCGCCCACAGAAGTTGTACTTTTGGACAATGGCACCTCGAATGTCGCTGAGTGGAGGGAACATATATTCGACAGCGACGCTGTTCTCTGCCATTGATTCGTCCAAATTTTTGGATTTAGCTTTTTGCGAGGCAGGCTGATGAACAAGTTCACAGGGAAGAGTGATGTCACAAAATATAGGGGGTGGAACAGGGCCTTGCGAAGTCCCACTGCTGACGATTGAGCCCTGGAGGGAGATTTTGAGGCCTTGCAGCATTGCTTGGATCTGCGGCGACGAAGGCTCGGGGAAGAGGTGCCCAGAAGAGCTTTGCGGGAGTTCTGAGTTGGAAGATGGCTTAGACAGGAGGTCTTGGGAAACAGTTCGTGTAAAACGCAGGTCCAGACCATTTTCCGGAAGCAGGTAGTCAACGTTGTTTGTAGCGAGAATAGCCTTTACGCTGTGGACATCCACGCCATCTAAGTTTGAGTTCATGGCTACCTCGATTTCGAGTTCCGGCGGGGATCCTGCGTTGGAGGTTGGAGATAACCGAAGTCGATATAGCTGTGCCTCGTTATTTGAGCGGGTAGGCATGAGTGAGTTGATGAAACGCGACACCAGAGGTATGTCGTTTGTGAAAGCCCGTGGGAGGGACAGTCTCCCCAACTGTGCCGGACTGATGGCTGTATCATTGAAAGAGGGCTTTTGCATAAAAAGGCATTTCCCAACCACAGCTGTCACATATTCATGCAAACCGGGGGCTAACCCGGTTTTCGGAGTAGTGACTCGGAGAAGCTTCAATAATTCGTCTGAAAGCCGTGTTTGATGCTTATCGAAGAAAGGAGTTTCAAGATTTTCTGCCTCTGCATTTTGACTGGAAGACATTGCCCACCGGAACCACGACTTTTGCTGCTCAAACCACGAAGCATGAGCTTCTGGCTTGTCGCTATAAGCACTGGCAAGTTCCGAAGCAGGTAAATAGGTTGAAAATGGCGTCGATGGGGATGTGGTGTGGGATAAGGCTAAGTTCAAGGTCCTCCGTGCATTATCTGCTCCTAACTTATTCTCGGCAAGATAGAGAATCTTTTGCGGTAGTCTGTGTGCTTTGTGTTCCACGAATACCCCGTATGTGCTGTTAACCCATTCCAAAAAGTCCGGGGTAAAAACTTGAATGGTTCCATCTCCATGGGAATAAGGTTGGATTCCAATATCATCCTCGCAGATTCTGCCAGTGGCATCAATGATAATCTCATGAACAGACTCACAATCATTTCTCTTGCCAGTAAGTGATACCAGACCCGCAGATTGTGTGACATCAATACCACAGCCATGGAGACTAGCCAGCTCGTGGAAAGAGAAATGCTCAGCATGGAGAAGCAATGATATGAACTGAGCTGGTATGCGGAATCTCAACTGGCCACGTTCGCCATCAGCCACTAGCTGCCAACAATGCCGAACGATCGTCTCAGCAGCCCGGGATTTTCCTCTGAAGCGCTTGGTCTTTCCCAATGATGCGTTCTTCGATTTGGAGTTGCTTGACCCCCATGTCCAGTCTTTCTCTTCTACAACAGCATTGCGGTTGTACTCTAAAATGAAGTCCGACAATTGCTTGTATGTGAAAGAGGAAGCCAATTTTGACCACAATGCCTCAAGATCAGCAGCAGGCAAGATCTGTCCCAGTTGATATGATCCACGAACCTCATCAATCCTTTCCTGGACCGACTTGTCGCTGGGCGATGAGTTCTCGTCATTAAGTTCATCCAACATTGCGCTGATTGTGCCGCCAGATTCATTTTCGGGGCTTTTGTTGCGATTGCGATTTAACTTTCGGCGGCGACGTGAAGGCACAACAAGGATTTGTCCTGGCTTTCCAAGTGTGTCCACATCTAATGTGAATCTGCCTGCTTCATTTTGTCCATTATATTTCGGTTCGCGGTTTCGTTCGGAACTGGGTCCATCGAAAGCTTCGTGTTCATGGTCGCGACTCCAGTTACTCTGGTATCGGGGAAGAACGGCGTGTGGGTATGACAATAGCGGTCTCCGATATGAAAGTGACTGGAAGCTCAGAAGCCTCAGCTTTTTCCCTAAGGGGCGTCGAAGCATGACAGAACAGTAGGCCTATTGCAAACGTGGAGAGGACAAATTATCCTACAATCACTTTTCTCTGGCGATAATCGGGGCGCTAGGCCGCGATAAGAAATCTATTCATGCCTCAGGCAGCAATCCCATGATCTACGATTTCTTCGGCTGTGTAGGACAACCTCTCAAACGTCTGTCAACTGTATAAGAAAATGCTCATTTAGAAGTAATGCATAGCGCAGAAATGTATGTAAAATTCATTCTTTTGGTACAACTTCCCAGCTGCGCAAGTTCTCTCTCACATCGAACTCGGAAAGCTCATTTTTTGTGTCTGGCGCCTTCCATGCCCGACCCTTGACCCCTTCATACAACTGCCGTTCAATGCTCCCACTGTTTTTCTGATGCCCAAGCGCAGCAAGAGAGTTTGGGGTCTTACTGCTACTGTGTGAGCGATTGCTGGAAGTACTTTTGGGGCGCCGTTCAAAACTGGGAGACAGCTTTTTCCCGGAGCGGCTTTGGCGTGGGACTGCCTCTGCGCTCAATAGAGAATCTCGGTGATCGCCCCCTGATGTGCCAGCGTTGGCATTTTGTGCGTTGTTCCAGCAAGAACTTCCAGCAAACAACTCTTCAACCAACTTATCAGCAGGCAGATCACCAGCTCTAGAAGACCACGACGCTGCTAGAGTACGCCGATACATGTCTTGCATATCTGCAATCTCCCGGCTCTTGGTGTCAATAGATGGCAGGTGGCCAAATTCATCAGCGTTGATAGGCAGTTCGGTGGATTGAACAACTCCGGCAATTCCTCCAAAGACGGTGGCAGATTTCAGCTGTGGTCTTTTTATAATCAGCAGGGTGTGGATCAGAAACAAGTTTGGGACTTTGCTTACGTTGTGAAGTTGCGGTCTCCTTCCAGCTGACGCATCGTGATCCCGATCTTGACAGTACTGTTCACTTTACTTTCATGCATCAGGTATCGCCGAATGACCCCTTCATCTTCTTCGGTTTTGTCCACGTATTCGGCGAGATTGAGTTTGATTTTACCCAGCACGCTCTTTTCGGATATGGGTGACGTGGTGTACTCTTGTATAACTTCAAAATTGAGTTCACACTCCTGAAGAATTGATGTCCTATCAATTGTAAGCCTTACTTGAAGGCATTTCTCGTAACCCCAATAAGCGCGGTGATCTGATAGAATTGCTTTCTCGGTGTGGCCTTGATGTTCAGTGGAGCTTGACGATGGCAATCGCCATCGCACAAAAGCGACACTGTTGCCCAAGGGGACATTATTGATATCAATAATCTTTGAAAGGTCAGAAATCTTGACAGCAAATCCATAGTCTGTGTATAATGCGTACCCTCAAAATGAGCTCGAACCTAGGCTGTAACAGAAGTCAGTTACAAATTTGTTTCACTTGGGCTTATCGGGTAACGTACTCGTCTATTCTTGGGGACTACGGTGAGTTTGTTAGCTTACACCAATCAACAAGTATAGAGGAACATACCAAATGCCTGCATGTTAACAGTCACGTCACCGGTTCAAGCTTGTGGGAACTCAGATATCGTAGGCACATCAACTGGTCCACCCAGGACCGGCCTCGAGGAAATATCTCGATCTGGAGCTGAGAAGAAACCCAACTAGCATGAATATGAAATGTCAAGTAGTGATGGGTCGTCAATTTGGCTAAGAGTCCTCCCCGCATACGCCGCGGATACTTGAGGCGGTGAAGTGTGATAATATGGCAGAATCAATAACGAGACTCCGGAGGTGACTTCTACGCCGGTACTCATCTCACCTCTTCTTCGATAACGATAACGTCAGGCGATCAATACTTGTTGCTTGTGGAATACTACTGTTTTTTTCACCTTGTTGTCACTCCACGACCATGGTGAAACCCGAGCCTACACCTCCCGCTTCATCTCCCCCGGCCGAGGCCGCAGCCGTTCCTTTGGATTCAACAACCCGCGTCATCCCAATCCACCCTGATCTCGGCGAAATAAAAGTTCCAGACGGGCCACTGCCATCGTACCGCTATCATCCAGTGACATGCCAACCAATCAAACCTCGAGACTACCAAACTGAGCTTAAGCAACTGGAAGAACAATACAAATCACGCGAGGCCACGCTCCATGCGCAGGAACAAATTGCCAAAGAAGTCAAGGAGAAAGTCGAGACTGCTAAACGGAAACGAGAAGAGGTTCAAAAATCCATGGATAAGAAGGTCAAGGAACGCGATACCGAGATGAAGGTCGTGTCTAAGTTTCAAGAAACCAAGGCATCGGACATTCCGTCTTGAGGGAGGCGATAGCAACTTTTCGTCTAAACCGTTAAAACCACAAAGGAAAAACCGAAGCTTTTTCATACTCTTGTCATCTTTTCTGGTGGACAGACTACCATTCACAAGAGACTCGGTTCGTTCTCGGCCGCGCTCCGAAGAACTCTTCATCCATGATTCCAGTGAAGGCAACTTCCTCGTGACTTACCATGGATCACATTATCATCTCCAACATGTCCGAGTAAAAGAACATGCCTTTTTGAGTTAAAATGCGAGGAGACAGGCAAGCTAATGATCCTTTGCGCCTATGTCATGTCTACCCATCTGAGAGTTCGCTGGAACACCATGGCAATGGACTCTTCAATCCAGCTGAAATATCTTGAAGCGAACATCACTTGCCTTCCCTCTCTTAGGAATCCCAGGACTGGATCAACAATGGGAACGCCTGGCGCGAACAACACCAAACTTATAGAAATCAACGGGTTATTATTACAACTAGAATATGGGAACCTGTGAAATGTCCGCCTTTCCACCCGTAACTTCGGACTCGATTTTGTACTTTAGGGCAATTAGCTGCTTATGGGACGAGCTATAGTAGGAAAGCCCTATAAAGAGAGAATTTCCGAGTAATAGAATTTCCGTGGTTAGTCTTCAGTACAGACTAAGCTACCTTTATAGTTACCATAGACTCCTACTTTTCGATCTAAACCTATCTATTGTTGGTGAAACGATCAAATGATCAATGGAACACCGTGACAGTCGAGCGGACTCAGGCTTTCAGGAGAAGTACAATTCGATAAAAAAATCTCCACGGCTGTCTCTCCTGGGAACTTGGGGGAATTTTCCAACTATATGCCCAAAACCCACGAGTTCTAGCTACCATACAATAATAGAGCGAAGAAGAACACAGCTATCCTCCTTCCTCGGTTGCGTTTCCAAGAAGACTATTGTCCAGGTCGTAAGTCACCAACCAATCGCCAGCGGGCTCAGGCTCAGGCAGTTTGAGCTCTGGGTTGTGCCTGTTCATTCCCCTGGCAAACGCTATCCTGGCAAAGGAAGGGTCAAACACGAACGTCGTTTCGCCAGTCACGACGTTTTTCACTTCCGCCGTAGCTGAAATCTCGTCTATGGCGATGTATTCGTCCTCCTTCGGCACACTGGCCTTCTCGATTTTTTCCTTCATGTGCTTTGCAGTCTCAGTATCGAGCCGGGTGTTGATGAAGTATAACTTGTCTTTGCCGGCCACTGCCACGTATGGAGTATACGGCGCCACAACCTGGAGGCCAAATCCTGTTTTGATAACCCTTGGTACATAACTGCCTCGATATTCCTCTTGGAAGGTTGGTGGGCCCTCGCATGGTAGGAACGGGTTCAGAAGCATGGTAATTAATAGTAGAAAGAGCATCATAGCATAGGGACAAGTTGGCTATGCATGGGACAAGTTGACTAGTTATGTACTCTGCTTTATACACAGCACATGCACTAAAACCGATGTACAAAGTACATTTAGAAAGGGGAACCCTGTCAGTTCTGTCAGTTGAACCGATAACGAGATGACAAGCGACATAACATGTTCGAGCTATTAAAAGCCACAGATAACAGGGCAAAATAGTACTTTAAGTTCCATCAGCTCAATATAATTAATTTTATACAGCTCTGAGACCAAACTAGCTTAGCTTCCACATAGATCTTCAATGTGACGGACTCTGGTCCCCTATAAGATAATATGATAACTTCCCCGTTATGCTAAGAGGCATGAGATGTAGTCTTTGGGGCAGAGCTTCTTAAAGCGGAGTTCTCTGTCGGCAGCATACTGTTCAGACCCGAGGTGTCCGGCTTGACCGAAGCGAAGTCTTAGCGTTGGTAGAAGTCGTGGCACTATGGGTATTCTTCTTCGCTGCGCTGGCTGTGTCCACAGCAGTTTTCTCCTTGTAATTGCTGCTCGACTCCGCATTCGATACTGCTGCTGCAGCGTGAGCTTTTGTCTCGGTATTTTACTGTACAGCAGTGTGGATAATGTTCTCTCCTGCTTATACAAGAGAAGTGGTGGCATCTGAAGTGCTCTCACGGTTTTCATCGGGCTGCGCAACGTCCTTACTATTAGTCTCTACTTCTGTGGTCCTACCGGCCCCCATAGACGAGGATATCTGGGTGGCGGGCCCAGCTAGTGTGATGTTGGTGTACTAGGGTTGAGATAGAAGCGGTAGTTAGAGAAACGCAAATTAGTCCGTTGCTCTGCACAGAGGTAACTTGACAGTGGGAGTCAACCGTTCGATGCGGGATGCGCCGTTCCTACTTTAGTGTATTGCAGCTTGCTACATAACTTGCGCATCATTGTAGAGACATTTTATTGTCTCTCCCAGGTGTCAATGTCATCGCGATTCTTTTGCAGGCTGAACTGCGTTTCTAACGATACCAACTAACGTTGAAAGTTCGGAGAGATTTTCAACATGGCTAAACGCTTTGCTCAGGGGTTTGAGTACAACCCGACAATCTGGGATGCCTAAAAAGAGGAATGGAAAGTCTATCAGGGCGTTTAAAGAAGGCGAAATGATTTATGAGTCATTAGTTTCATGATCAAGTATGTTGTAGTCTAATGGATGTCTACATGGAACTCGGAGCTCGCCACTCTTTCATGAATGAGCCCCTTGGATCTGTTCTAAACATAAGTCACAGGGAAGCAACCCTTTGGTATACCTAAAAGGCAATAGTTTATTCTAGGTTCACCTAGAGTTTGTCCAACAAACGGTATATCGTGTAAATATTAGGGCATTATCCGGCTTCGTTTTAATCGGACATCAATCAGCACACATATGAGTCACAACCGATGCAGTCTACGGAATACAGTAAATTTCGATATACTACTTAATTCATAGTAGAGTGATACCACTATTCCAACTTAATGACAGCCTGACAATCATGAAACCAGGCATGATATGGGCCCGACAGTGCTGAGTTTCAGTACCCGCCTGACTGTGGATGTGGTTAAGATCTGCCTGGGATTCCAGCTCCCGACTCTTGTCAACTCATATATCTCTTCTCCAACCGGTTTTCAGTAAAGTGAGCGAAGCGAACAAGGAGAAGCAAGAAATCATACTCCGTAGCAACTACTTTGTAGAGCTTTGCAGACATGTGGGGCCGGAGATATCCGCCACAACGTGGCGAGTAATGTGCACAGCCTCATATCTATTTTAGGAAAAAGCAACCAACTCGGTCGCATTATTTTCCAGAACGTTATATGCCCACCCCCCCCCACCACCCTGCCGCCCAAACGCAATCCTA
>LACB01000058.1:0-91474 GCA_030142185.1 Penicillium thymicola
CTTCCGATCTTGAGTGGATATCCATGAGGAACGTCGTGTCTGTCTGATTGGCGACTGATCCCCCAAAGCCAAAGGCGATCTCAAAGGTCTAGACAAAATTGATTGGGTATTTGTATTTAAGCAACTAGCCAAACATAACGTCCGACGTTAGTTAGTATCGATTCTTTGAATAGAGAATTGGCACATACTATGGGCATACTATCCACTGCTAGCTCGGAAATAAGAAGCCGAAGCCTCGGCTTTTCAATAGGAAACTCCACCAAAGATTGTATATCCATGTCCTGATCCAGGCAGGCTCAGCTCCCGCGCCTGTTGTCGAAACCGCCAGTCCAAGAATGCCCCAGTCGTGAACGCTGAGAAGACAGTGTCTCTGCTGCATGCGAGAAAATACAACAGATCTGTTCGCTGTGATCGCCATACACATCATGCATTACACTCGGAATACTTGTCATGGGAGCATAAAGACTACAATAGCTTTAGGTAATGATAATCGAGATGAGGAGGAATTCTAGATCGGTGAGGATAGAATACAGAATAGGCAGAGGGTTACTAATTCTGAACCCTGTGCTGTTGATTCCTGCTCGGATTTACCGAGTCAGGTAACCCTAACTCCCTCGTAGATCCTATCAGTTGACACTATATTCCCAAGATAATAATGACTATATAACTAGATGACGTTCATCATTAATATTCTAGCATTTTCCTGTAATTTAAGTCCAACATTCTTTCTCTCTAGTAGGCGAGACATTTCACAGAAAAACACCGGCTACGGGTTGATACATTGGAATGTGACTTTGACACGGACAAGCACCTATAGTCGCCACGAGTATTCTTTTTTAAATGATCCAACCTGTCTGGCTAATTTGCTGAGAACTCCCTTGTAAACATCTGGAATAGCGGGCAATGTAACTTATGTGTTTTATAGACACTAATAACACAGATGAAATGGAAACTAGGTTAGACTTCCTACATTGATGGGTGAAAGCCAAAGTTATCCGAGTCTCTATTATGTACTATTTTCGAGATCCTGAAGTCCTTCTCTAGTTCGTTCTTGATAAAAAAAACATAGTTAGTTGTAGCCCTGGAGCGAGTGTCCAGTTATATATTTCCGGAAGATCCATCCCTCTTGATGCACTTTACTTGCAAAGGTAAACTTTGAATGCAGCACAAACACAACAGAAATATCTATCTCATCCAATGGAGAGACTCATACTTTTATCGACTGAAATCTAATTGAACAAGACAGCAGGAAGAAGCACAGAGGGAGGCTTTCGCGGGGGTTAGGACCGGTCACCCGATAATGGATAGAACAGACCAATCAGAGTACCCACTGATAGCGGAATTTCTGACTCATCCCGCGATATTGCAAGAGGGGCAACAAAAGAAATTCACGATTTCCTCCACCATAAATAAAGTGAGAACCGGCCTTAGACTGCTGCAATTGAAAACTTAGAACTAACCAATTTACACCAGACGAAGAAAAAGAACCATGGCCAACGAATCAACCCAGCCTCCGGCGCTCAGCTCGTTGAGCATCGACGAGAAAACCTCAGACAGCAAGGCCGTTGGCCAGATCGTGACGCCCTTCGATGTTTCCGGTGGAGTTGATGAATCTGGCAAGCTGTTGCCAGTCGACTATGAGAAGCTCACGAGGGAGTTTGGAGCCACACCCATCAATGCAGCTCTATTGGAGCGCTTTGAGAAAGTGACTGGCCATCGGCCACACCGTTTCATGCGCCGGAGTATTGTGTTCAGTCACCGCGATCTGTCGAAGATTTTGGATAAGCACGAGAAGGGCCAGCCATTTTTCCTCTACACTGGCCGTGGGCCGAGTAGCGACAGCATGCACGTTGGACACACTGTGCCGTTCGAGTTCACCAAGTATGTTTAGTCTCGGATAACCACCTGGGTAGATATCGGAAACTGATTCAATTGTAGATGGCTCCAGGATGTCTTCGATGTTCCCCTCGTTATCATGATGACCGACGATGAGAAGTTTATGCACTCTCAGAAGATCGAGATTGAGGACGCCAAGAGATACACAAAAGCAAACGCCAAGGATATCATTGCTGTTGGATTCGATATGAAGAAGACATTTATCTTCAGTGATTTCCAATTTATTGGTGGTGCTTTCTACGAGAACATGTGCCGGATGGCGAAGAGAATTACAATCAACCAGGTCAAGGGCACATTCGGGTTTAACGACAGCAACAACATTGGCGAGTTCCACTTCTGTGCCACCCAGTCTGCTGCAGCCTTCTCTACCAGTTTCCCCCACATCTTCGGTACCGAGACGAATAAGGTGGCATCGATTCCTTGCTTGATTCCATGCGCCATTGACCAAGACCCCTACTTCCGCCAGTGCCGCGAACATGCGGAGAAGATGAAGTATAAGAAGCCCTCTCTCATCCACTCCATCTTCCTCCCCGCCCTTCAGGGTCCTGGATCCAAGATGTCCGCCAGTATCGACAGTTCCGCCATTTTCATGAACGACACGCCTAACAAGATCAAGAACAAGATCAACAAGCACGCTTTCTCAGGTGGCCAGGACACCGCCGAATTGCAGCGCGAGCTGGGCGGCAACACTAAGAACGATATCCCATTCCAGTACTTGACATTCTTCCTCGAGGATGACGAGGAACTGGAGCGCATCCGTACCGATTACGAGGCTGGAAAGATGATGACCGGCGAGATCAAGCAGAAGTGTATCGCCGAGCTCCAGATTTATGTCCAAGGATTCCAGGAACGCAGGGCACAGGTTACGGATGAGGTCATGGCCGAGTACATGCGTCCGCGCTCTCTTGAGTGGAAGGGGAATCCCAACCCAGTGGTGGTCGAGAAGGCCAAGAAATAGACCTGGATGGGTAAGGGGACATTTTCTGGAGCAATCAAGTTGGAAAAATACGTACGATTTCATAGCCTTTTCATCAATTTACCAATACCATTCAAACATCGACTAGTTCACATATATCCCTATCGAAGTAGGTGCATACAATGTAGGTGAATGCCATGTAGTATGGGGTTTATTACTTGGCTATGACCTGGCCTTGAATGAATCCCCTTACGCCGTTGCTCAACCAACACAACTCGCCATCCACAAGTGCATCCCGGGATATGGTGTGTTCTAGACAGAAACCCTGAGATAACGCATACCTCCGTGTTGTACCCGCATTACCGCCACTGCTCAGCGGGGGAGTGATCCACATATGGTCCCGCAAGAAGTACGGCGTAGTGATGCTGCCTTCCATAACCTCGCCATTCGGGTTCACAACCAGTACTTCCGCAAGGTCTGTCGGCGAATTAATTCCCGCTCTCAGCCGCGCAGACGTATAGTCATCACGCGCAGTGGTTTTATGCGTCGTGAAGGCGGAAGGTGTTGTCGATTGGGTATCGACATAGACGCGCCATATCGACAGGCTTGGGTTTGTATGTAAAGAGGGAATGAACAAACTCATTAGATCAATGCTCGCTGTTGGGTTCGCCTCAACTCTGGCCTTCCCTGTGTTGTTCACTACAAGTCGAAGCCTCCACGCTTTGCTTCGGTCCGGGATTGACGCGTCGAGGAACTCCTCGAAGCTTTGCAAGTCTTGTTGCAGCCAGTTTAGAGCATCGTTCCATTGGAAATGAGCCGCAGCAGCTATCAGCCGGGCTTGATGGTAGGCGATGAGGTAGTAGGGAGATTTGTGAGGATCAGGATAGCTCGATGCATGGCGACAGGCTGCGTCTGAAAGGCCCGGGTCAAAGCGAAGGGAAGAAAAGATCTCGAAAGATTGTGCGTTTGCGGTCATTTTTGCGAAAGTCAATGGCTTACGGTCGCTGCTGTAGTCACCAAGTCAGTGTTGTCGGATAGTAGATGAATCAAAGCGACGTTGCTTCAGACGGAATCCGAAGAAGAGAAGGGGAAAGAATACAAAAAGATCCGATGAGCCAGCTCTGTTGTTCAATCCGGACATGTGTTGTGGAGAACTTGAGTGTTACCAGCTTATGGCGCATGATTGGCCGGTCCGGCCAGCGGAACCCTTGACTTTTCCTCTGAGCTTCATCATTCCCGAACTTCCCCATCTCTAACTCCTTCTGTCGAGGTCTGGTTAGTGAATCCCTTGTCTTCCATCTCAGCCTATTTGCGCCTGCCTTCACGATTGAATACTGACATCTGATATATTCAAAGAACTAGCCGCGTCGCTCCCTTTGCCTGGTTCCTTTACACATCATGTCGAACGAATTGCCGTTACCTACGCCCGCCCAAAATGTGGTGATTGATACATCAAAGCTGACCGAGTCATCATCGGCATCGGTCTGGGATCGCATCACTAACTGGGTCTCAGACAACAAGGCCGTTGTCTACACCATTGCCGGTGTTGCCGTTGTCGTGACCGGCGCGGGTGTCGTCTACTACCTGAACGATTCTAGCAAATCCACCCCCTCAGCACCCAAGAAGAGCAAGAACCAGCGACGAAAGGAAAAGAAGAAGGCTGAGGAAGAAAAGGCTGCACCAGTGAAGGATGGTATGTGCTCTTGTTTAAACACGGTTGTCGGATGACTGACAAGGATTTAGAGACCCCTAAAAAGGCAGAGGAGCCCACTGATGAGCTTCCCGAAGTGGATGAAGCAACTATTGGAGAGCTGTCCGAAGAGGTATGTCAAACAATCTTCTTTCTCACACTTTTGCTGACAAGTTAAGACCCGGAACGCCTATGCGGCCAAGTTGAAGGCTGCTGGTAACAAGGCCTACGGAATCAAGGACTACCCCAACGCAATTGAGTTGTACGGCAAGGCCATTATCTGCAAGCCCGATCCCGTATTCTACTCCAACCGTGCCGCCTGCTACAACGTCCAATCCAACTGGGAGAAGGTCGTCGAGGACACCAGCGCCGCTCTCGCCATGGACAGCGAATACGTCAAGGCCCTCAACCGAAGAGCCATTGCCTACGAGCACCTCGAAAAGTACAGCGAGGCTCTTCTCGACTTCACAGCCAGCTGCATCATTGATGCCTTCTCCAACGACGTGAGCCGCAACTCACTCGAACGGCTGCTGAAGAAGGTTGCCGAGAAGAAGAGCCAGGCTATTCTCGAGGCGCGCACCAAGAAGTTGCCTAGTGCCACTTTTGTCTCCAACTACCTCCAGAGCTTCCGCCCCCAGGTTCTTCCCGAGGGATTGGAGGAGTCGGTTGAGCTGAGCGATGAGTCCGGTTTGGGCCAGCTGCGTAAGGGCCTCATCGCTATGGGTAAGAAGACTGCCGATGGCTACGAAGAGGCTGCCGCCGCTTTCGAAAAGGCACTTGAGCTCGGCGAGCTCGGCGAATTTGAAGGATTGGCCCTCAACATGCGAGCCACCTTCACCTACCTCGGCGGTAATGCCACTGGCGCTTTGGTCGATCTGGACAAGAGTGTTGAGCTTTCACCTTCCCTGGTTCAGAGCTACATCAAGCGCGCCAGCTTGCACTTGGAGCTTGGTAACAAGGACGCTGCGGCCGATGACTTCGAGCTTGCCATTACCCACAACAAGGACGACCCCGATATCTACTACCACCGTGCCCAGCTGCACTTCATCCTGACCGAGCTTGCCGAGGCCGCTAAGGACTACCAGAAGTCGATCGACCTCGACCGGTCGTTCATTTACTCCCACATCCAACTTGGTGTGACACAATACAAGATGGGCTCTGTCGCCTCAGCGATGGCCACTTTCCGCCGGACAGTAAAGAACTTCGAGGAAGTCCCCGATGTATACAACTACTACGGCGAGCTTCTGCTTGACCAGCAGAACTACTCCGAGGCTATTGAGAAGTTCGACAAGGCTGTTGAGATGGAGAAGCAGAGCAAGCCCATGGGCATCAACGTCCTGCCTTTGATCAACAAGGCTCTTGCCTTGTTCCAGTGGAAGCACGACTTCCAGGAGGCTGAGAACCTCTGCCAGAAGGCTCTGATCATTGATCCCGAGTGCGATATTGCTGTCGGAACCATGGCCCAGCTGCTTCTCCAGCAGGGCAAGGTCTCCCAGGCTCTCAAGTACTTCGAGCGCGCTGCTGAGCTGGCTCGCACCGAGGCTGAGATCATCAATGCCATCTCCTATGCCGAGGCTACCCGCACCCAGTTGGAGGTTCAAGAGAAATACCCCCAGCTGGCTGCCCGCCTGAACACCATGGGTGCCATGAACAGTGGTGCTCCTGGCATGTAAGAAAGTCAGCGGATCATCTTCGCCCTTCGCTTCTTCGCTTCTTTCTTTTGCCCCGGTTTGGGTACTTTTTTTGTCTAAGCCTTTTTCTCCTCCGGTTTTGGTATCTTTGGATCCCCGGTCCACTATTCTCTCCGCATGTATTTACTATCGGTTGACATATTCCCCGTCCGCCTTCTTTTCTTTTCTTTTTGTTTTGGTACTGGGTCTGTCTGAGATAAGACTCGGGATGGGATGGGCCGTTTGACGGCAAACCGAGCCCGGGTAAGTGCATTGGGGTTTGACCATGTAGTAATTTGTGTACCATAGAGGAAAATGAGAGTGCTCATTAACACCAGATTAGCTTACTCTTCCAAGGTGGTTATTGCTATATATGCAAGTAGACTGTATAACTAGTTAACTAGTAGTGTACTGTGCTTCCGTACATGTGCAGATGACCCCATGACGTGAGTCTCCACATCAGCTGACCCCACCCCTTATCGGCATCTCCGGATTCTGTTTTGATTTTATACCTGACAAGTCGAAAGAAGAAAGGAACTGGATCATCAAAAGGTTCAATAAGTAAGTTGATATATAGATATATACTCTTTCTATTCAGATGGTGTATATCCAGTAGGAAAGTCCCGTTGAGCCAGGATATATGCGTATTGAAATAAACCCAACGGCGTCATTTGCTTATCTTATACTATCACTTCTCATACATACCTCATTGTCCCTGAGCTTCCGGATACTTTACTTCTTAGTTTCTTGTTGAATCCTGACACTCTGGAAATTTGAATAGGTTTACCAGTAACTGAGGTCTAAGTTGATTCATATTTCAAAGGGGTTCATCACCCTGGGCATCCCCAAACGACCGCCTTGTCAGCGGTGAACCTAACTTCAACCTGATTCATGAATCTACCCCTCTTCCTTCCCTTTCCCTTCCACACCTTCTGTGCTTAGGAACAACTTTTCGTATCTGCTGCTCTGAGTTGCTCTGCTTGCAAACTACTTTTTCTACAATACATCTGCTATCTTCCCGGCTGTCTCAACTGGTCCATGTGATCGCGTTGCAGCCTGGAAACACCCAAGTAAGCTACCTTTGTCTCCAACTCCCTTAACCTCCTGCCCCTCCTCCCCACCCTTCATCCTCCCATGCTTTGTTATTAGTTCTACCTTGCTGTCATGTTCTCTCCTATCACATATGGGATCTATCTCTCAGTCTGACCATCGCCTAGAAACAAACAGCTTCCTATTTCTGCTTTCCAAATCCTACACAGTACCATCATTGATATACCATTTAGCCATGTCGGACCCACGCGGTAAGTACTCGGATAACTCAACAGTCACCTTGCTTCAACTGACACCTCGAATTCACAGTCACTGTGACGCTTGTCCCCCTTTTCAAAGACACCCATCCTCTGCGTACCCTCACCATCGCCGACAATGATAAGACCGTGGCCATCGGACGTGCCTCGAAGCGTGAGACTCGAAAACGGAGTCCCGCAACAGAGAACGCTTGGTTTGAGTCCCGGGTGATGTCTCGTGACCATGCCTTTTTTAACATTCCGACGGACCAAAATGTTAGTTCTAACCTCCAAATCCGACCATACAGCCTCGCTGACATCTTTGGCAGACGGTTTTCATTACCGACTGTGGCTCAACGCACGGAACATACTTGAATGATACCAAACTGGTGACAGATGTTGATACCCCGCTGTCCAATGGAGATATCATCCGATTTGGCGTCGACGTCGACCGTGGTCAGGGTAAGTGATGTCGATCTCAGCCTAATAATACGGACACTAACTAGGTACAGAGGTGTTTGAGGCCATCGAAGTCCGGTTCAAGGTTCAGTGGCTCAAACCCCAGCATGTCGCCATTCCAGATGATGACATTGCCATCAAAATGGATCCAAGTCCGTCAACCAACAGTTTCTCTGTCCCCGAGGATGATAGCGATGTCGAAGCTGCCGATATCCCCAGTGATGACACCTCTGAAGAGTCGGCTGCCCGACCTTGGGAAACTACTGTTCTGCAGCCTGTGGATACATCTCTTGTCTCTCCTGTTCCGAGTGTCCAAGGCGACGAACATGCAAAGGACAAGCCGGAGCTCCATTGGGGTGGTTCCTCTTCTACCGAGGAGTCTATCACAAAGGCTGTACCCGGTCCTACACCACTAGTCCCGGATCTTCCTAGTCTGCTGTCTGATACCAAACCGCCCTCCGACGATAAGCCATCTACCGCGGAGCCGGCCTCTACCGAACTTCCATCTGCTCAGCCAACACACGAGGCAGATATTTTCCCTGCAGCCTGTTACCAGAAAGTACCGGAAGCCCAATACAGCGATTGGACCATCATGCGGCCGATGTTCATGCGCCTGGCAGACATGGCTTGGGGTGAATCTAATATGATACCCGACGTTGATCATGAAAGACGCATTATTCACGCCGCGCGCCGTTGTTCTCTTTCCAAAGATTCTTACTGGCTAGAAGACGACCTTAGCTTCAAGCCTTGCATTGGGACGGAAGTCTGTTGGGAGCCTGACTCCGAGGAATCAGACACCTCATTCCATCGTATGCCCGGTAGCCTCCTTAGGTACTGGTCAGTCGATAAGCGAAGGTATTGGATCATGTACGAAGACGATGACGGCCAGGATATGAGCAATTGGTGGTGGATCGTTGAGAAGCCAGAAGAGCTCCTCAGCGAGGAAGTGAAGCAGGCGCTCGAGGATAAATACGATACTGATGAATCCCACAAATGCTGGATCGTGAGGGCCTGGGAGCCCCAAATGATCGGAGATCGATGGTGCGAGGTGACTCCTTACTGGGATCCGACATTTTACCATCAACATATGCTCACCGATGACGAGTCCGTCGATTCAGACGAAGAAGCCCAGCGCAGTGACGGGTATGTGTCTGAGTTGGATGGTCTCAGTGATTCAATGTCAGAGAACTACGGCGTATATCCGTATGAGACGTACGACAACGAATCGATTCATGGAGCCGACTATGAGGTGTCGACACAAGACTTTGACGAAGATAACGGAGAGGAAGAAGATGATGAGGACTTGGAGGAAGATAATGAGGCCTCCGATGAATCTGAAAACGACTCTGATCGTTCCTCTGGGAACGCCGACCACACTGATGCCGTCGAGGTGTCCAAGCATCTACCCGAAGAGACTGACACACGATCATTGTACCAGGAGGCTCTTGGGGGTCAGTCAGTGAACCCCGCACGGATCGAGAGCAACCCATTGATGACACAGACTGCCCTTGGTATGACAAACCCAGGTGCTCGCTTCCCGACATACGCTGTTTCTGGTGAGCTGCCAAGATCATGTGAAAACAAATATCCACCAATGCAACGGAAGATTGAGAGCACTGTTGGGGTACCGTCCTTGTCCCATGAATTCGAGAATCGCTATCATGATGGACCGTTCTCGACCAGTGCTTCCGTGGAAGATGCCTCTGTGCCTCACCTGGCAACGTCCAGAACATCAAACTTGAAGCGTACTGCAACAGAGATGCAATCGTCGTCTCCTGAACCCAGTCTTTCTCAAGATGCTCAGCGGCTGCCTGTAGAGCCAGCCAGTCAGCCAGATCTCAACCCCGACACTATTCCCTCCGAAGCCAAGGATGCGATCACCTCTGCACTTGCTGAGAATGGAAATGCAGAGAATGAGCGTCCGGCAAAGCGAATCAAGTCTGATCACCCAGCCTCAAAGTCCTTGGCAAGCCACGCCACCACAGCTGTCGTCAGCGCTCTGCTGGGTGGTCTGGGAACTATTGCTATGCTAGCAGCCTTGCCCAATGAATACTTCCAGTGATTGGAATTACTTAGTTTCCTGGCTCGGTTGCTTTTACTCTCCGCTTTTTCCATATTTTATGATTTAACGCCGACACATGAGTTCGGCGTGATTCCAACGATTTTATGATCTCGGGGTTACCCAGGCGTCCTGGCTTTGGGTGGAAGGATGGATCAAGGTGTTTGTTTGTTTGCTCTTCTCCCCCCTTTCCCCCTGCTGTTTTTATGTCGTGGCTCCATGGGCAAGCACGCGGTATCCTCACGCGAGCACCGCGGTATGGTTATGGAAGCTGCCACTAGTGGGCGTTTTATTAGCTGGATAATTTGTTTCTGCCCTATCTCTTTGCTTTTTCCCGTTTACCGTGGCTACGCACCACAGCCATAGGGTCACATACGGTGACTCTAGGATGGAACGCCACGTAGCGCATTATTATTTTTCCCATGTGATAGCTATGCAGATCGTAATGGATAATGACAATCCTTTAATCCTTTTACTTTTGTCCACGCATCATGTAATCTTAGAGCACCAACTGTGGAGCTTGTGGTCTTTTTCGTGCCTGTCAGGTACCAGTTTTGGTCTTGGGTGGCTTCGTTTAGAAATGCACCATGATATCATTCCACTGTCGCTCAAAGTCAGCACTTGTCTAGCTTGTTGAGTTCATTTTATGCTTCAGGGGGATCTATTAAGTGCCGAGTTTCGGAGAATAGTATCTGATATTCTACGGTGCTCGACCTTTTATACTTGCCTATACAACATAAAAATGGATTGGAACATTCCATTCCCACAGGACATTGAAAAAAAGACGACCGCAGTGACAATGGGAACTGGGCTGCAGGTATCTCATAGGTTCATATCAGCTGACTTGCAATTGGAGTCGCTCTTTTTCCCATTTACGTGCAGCCTCATAATTTCTTTTTTTCTTTTCTTTTCTTTCCTTTCTTTTCCCGGCATCCTCGGGGTTCAACCGTGACACTAATTGCCGAAGAAAATTTACAAACGTTCTGGTTCCAGGACGACCCTCGAAAGTCTCAGATGGCCCTTTTGAGACATCGATGGAAACTTCTCCGTCGTAATGATTGATGCAACTTGCCGCTCATGCGAAGCCTCGACTCCAGCCCGAATTCAAATCCTCGACTTCGAATCCTGGACTAGCGTGTGATTGGAGGTGGCTGTCTGCATGTCTACTGCCAACAGCGAACTGGTTGAACGAGCTCAGGGAGTTTGAAGTAGCTGGGCTATCTTGGATCCATAACAGTATGATGAATCGGAGGCTGATATCTTTAGTATACGAATCCACAGTCCTGCCCAATGAGCGCATACCCGTTGCTTCTACTTGAAGTCGTATTCGGGTTACATCGATCTTTTGACTGATGGCAGACTGCATCCATGCAAACGCCGAAGATGAGTGAATTTATTTCGAGCTGTTCATGGATTCTGTCATTTCCACAGGATTTCAGTCTGCATGTGACCAATCTGCGGAAGCGCGTCAGGTCAGATCATACAATGAATTCGAGGCAAAGTCAAAAACGGCTGCAAGGAATCCTTGTAATGTTGAGATGAGAATGTTAAAGGGGGGAGGGGAGGAGTTTCGAGTTTTTCTCCTCCCCCTGTCCTTGCAGCCGCACCCCCTCCACGGTTACCTGCTTGAGGCTAAGTGTCACATCCACGGCGCTTCGGGCTTGTAGCCTATGAACTCATGCGATTGGCTGCGAGTCCAAATTTTGATTCCTCCTTCTTTCTGCCTATTGGTAGCTCATACCTCTCACAGGGCTTTCTTTTCACGTCAACTACAGCTGCAGCTTCCTTTTTTTTGTTTCTTTTCGGATTTCTTTATGTCGGCACCACATGTGCTTGTCAGATGCATCCGCAGCCTCCGGTGCTCATCGGAGATTGTGCTTCTAAAGGATTATCTTCGAAGGCTGGAATGTGATATGTGGATTATGGGAGATTCGGACGTCGATTTGATCCCTGTACGACATCGTCACCGTGCGTTTTTCTCATCGCTCACAGCAGATACGGCAGATACGGCAGATACGGCAGATATACTTTGAGAGTGTACTCCGTAGAAGCCCTTGAATACTGTTCCTGATTCGGTATATGTTAAGCGAACTGAGCTGGTGACCATCTAGCTGTCAATTCAAACTTCCATGCATGGTACTTTACTCTATTCGGTTGAGATAAAAAGATCATCTCGACACACGGAAAATACGACAAGAGCTGACGACGGAATCCCACCATGGGGGAAAAATCCTTGAAAAGAAGCCAGCCAGTATGGCCCCTATCATCTATATATCATCTCGGAGATCAGATCATGGTTGCATGGTCGAATGCAGCTATCCGTGGTTGGAATTTTCATGTCTTATACTCGTGGCCATTTCAACAGTCCTGACCCACGAGGATAATGGTATATACCAAGTCTTGCGGTCAAGATTTGTGACACGAAATGGCGGCCATGCTCCTGGGACATCTTTTCCGCTGCACATGAACGACTATCTGTAAAACACTAGATCAACTTTGATTTGCCAATCTGGTGGTATTGTAGTTTCACTGTCTCGCACCGAATGACGAGCGAATGAACCCTTTGTTAAAAACGTATGAACGGCGTAGGCCCAGTCGTATGGATCGAGAAACACCAGAATCCCCCACCAGCTCCTGTTTCATAAACCCTGCATTTCCGTACCTTAGCTTGACAGGCACGAGCACCTGGGCAGCGGGGTCTGACAACTCAGCTAAGTCCAGAACGGTTTCTGTGCCGTTCCCCTCTCATGTTGGATCTATTTTATTTTTTTATTTTTTGGTCGGGAATCACCGTAGGATTCGATTGAAATAGCCAAGTGTGTAAATGTAATATCCCACATACATTACCTGGTTGAACTGTCCTATCACCACCCCTCTCACTGTCCTGCTGATCATCCCCATGGACTCAAACCTGATTCCCATCATCAATTTCACGCTCCGTGGTGCATATCATATGTGACACTTGGAAACTCTCGGGAACTTAGTTGGTGGCACGGATTAATTTCGTCTTGTATAAGAAATCCGTTGTTTTCTCCGTCTATCATTTCTAGATTAGTTATACTTTGGTCCATATAGTTATTGTCTTCCTTTGTTCCCAACTACTTTTTCAGGACTCTCACAATATACTGGCTATTCTTTCATTGATCGGTTTTCCCCTACGAGGAAGGAAAAAAAGAAAGAACCAACAGGAAGAATAGCACAAAGCCACCTGTACTTTATATGAGGTGGATTGGGACCATACTTCACTTTCCACATCTACTACACCCTTTACCTTCCAATATTTCCCTTTTCTATACCTTCAACATCCATTACAATGGCCAGTTCCACCCAGTCCTTGATGAACCTTGACCCAGAGCATATATCATGCATCGGAGGGCGGACGGTAGTGACATGCAAAGGTTGCGCAGGCAATGCCCCGAGGTATATATACACATACACGAACCCCAAGATATATCCATTATAGCCCCCAAACACGCAATGCTAACCCAATTCCCAGAGGAGCAATTTGCCTCAGCTGCAACGGTCGCGGCTTCAACATCTTCGTCTGTGCACACTGCAACCCCGCAGCTGCAGCAGCCGCAGCCAGAGCAACGGCGAACCCCACAGCTGCATCTGCAGAAACGCCGGGATCCTCGACACCGTCATCCCCCGGCTCTCTAAGTCGCAGCTCGTCTGGTTCGCATCCTTCACATATCGATCCAAACGTTGCTCGTTCGTACGCAAAATATGGGGATGGTCGAGATAGTACGAGCTGTGGCCGGATTGATAGCAACATGAATAAGCCACGAAATCCGTGATTTGTGATCTATGGTCTGTGACTTCGGTTTACGTGCGAGGATCTCAATATCAGATACAGCGAGGGCGGGGTGGAATATCTCATGGCAAGTCCGACAGTTTCGCGGGTGTAATCTCCCACCGCTTGGACTAAGTGGGGGATTACCCCTGGTAAAGGAATTCGACTGCGGTTTATGGGTTGGAAGGAGTTTTGGGTTTTGGTTCATGAGATATATGTGATATGGGATATGGTGGCTACCTGGTTATGGCTTCATCTTCGGGGATTTTCTTCCTTATGTTTATTTTCTATCTCTTTTGGGTCCTATTTAGTTGGTCTGCTCGTGTTGATTCAGTATCCTTTTTGTCTTTGTCCTTTCCTGGTGAATGAACTGGATGCTACCATATCATGCACATACCCTTTCTTTGGATGAAAGAGGCAGAGACTATGCTGTATACGAGGGACAACTATTTTCTTTTGGCTTGCGGGAAGCGTTTTCATTCGCAAAATTTTGATATCTGCATATTTCGCTTAGAATATATGTTGTACATGCCTGCTTTTATTAGTTGGGACAGTTCCTCAACCCTAGTTTTTATCGAACTTTTACCTTACTTCTGATTTAATACCTAACAAAACTTGGAATATAAGAAGAATAAGGAGATATTTCATAAGGTCAACCTTGGAAGTCGTCAACCTGAACAAACAAAGAACATATCGACCAACGCACTGTTTGTAGCTACACTAATTGCTAGAGCAAATGAGAGCGACTATATCTTCCCAACCTCATGCTGGACATCCCTCAACTCTGTTACGGAAAGTTTGATCGGCGCTGGTTCACGGTTGCGAACCGAGTTCAGTTGTTCGAACGCATATGCCACCTCAAGGAGGACTCCATCCGAGAGTACCTTGGTAAGAAGAGTCAAAGCAAATCTTGGCTTCAGTTAGTAGGGATAACCAAACAATATAAGTGGTATGGGACGTTATTACGGCATTCCAGGCGCCTGAACGACTAGCCCTTGATCATGCTCAATAGGAGTCTCTTCGGGAAAGTATCCTAGTGGAATAGAAATCACAGGGAACCCCATCTTTGCCGCGAGGTCATTTGCAATACCCCAGTATGATGGAACGGCGAAAAGATCGACGTGGTACTTCTCCATAGCTCCTAGAATACCACCTGGTCCCCCAAAGTAAGGCTCTTGCTGTACCATTTCGGTATACTTGTCGTTGTCCACGTCAATACCCTCGACTTGAGTCCATAGAAACTTGCCGATATCTCTCTCTGGGTACTCCTCTTCCGGGTGTGTTTTGGTAAACTCAATAAGATCTTCCGTAGAGTCGATACTGTTGGGGTTTGTTTCAAGTGTTTGTATATACCGGGAGAGGTCCCTTCGGAACTCCGACGATCGAACGAATCCCTTAACTTGTTCGTTCAGCTTAGTGAATTCTTCAGCAGCCGGGAAGTCCGCATTATCAACTATCCTTGCACCAGCAGAACTCAAAGATTGCAAGGCAATCTTAAATGCAGCGCTAACTGGAGAATCCTTATCCGCCTCAAAAGTGGTCCTAGGGATACCGATACTAATTCCACTCAGATCAGTTCCTTGCAAAACTTAGTATAATCTGATGCTTGGTCCCGTGGGATATTCCAGGTCATCTCGTCGTGCTCGCTCCGACCAGCCATTGTACTAAGAAGATATGCGGTGTCTTTGACATTGCGTGTGATAGTTCCGATGATATCCTGGCGGACAGAGATAGGAATAGTGTCATCGTTTGCAATAAGACCTCGGGTAGGCTTCAACCCAACGACATTGCTAAACTCGGCAGGGCTAGTAATGCTTCTGGAAGACTTAGATGCTTTATTAGAATGATTGTTAAGTCAAACCCAAGGGACGGATAACTACCTCAGTGCCGATTGCGGCAACAGATAGACCCAGGGCTGTTGCCACCGCGGAACCGGAGCTACTTCCGGAGGTTGAGGAGTTTGGATAATAGATACCTAGAGTCTGACCACCCCTCGGGCTCCAGCCGTCAGTGATATCCAAGTCCCTGAAATTGGCCCATTCCGAAAGATTGGTTTTGCCCAAAACCACGGCCCCGGCTACTCTGAGTTTGGCGATCACCGACGACTCGTTTGTCGGCTTTGCTCCAAGTAGGGCATATGAGCCCGCGGAAACATCTAGCTTCTCATCTTTTGTTGCTATATTGTCTTTCACAAGGATGGAAATGCCGTGGAGCGGACTGCGATTCATATCAAAATATTAGCGAGAAAGGAGAAGGAAAGGTCGGAAAAAGAAAAAAGACATACCCCCTACTTCCTATCTGAAGTCTTTCCTCATCCAGCTTTTTCGCATCTGCCACAGCATCTGGGTTTATTTGCAACACAGCATTTAACTCGGATACCTCATGGATTCTTGCAATATATGCCTTGGTAAGATCAAGCGATGTAAAATGCGCCGATTGAAGGCCTTCCGAGGCTTTTTCAAGCGAAAGCTCTCGCAGAGGAGGAAGTCCCACAGTACCTAAATTTAAAATCAGTAATCAGGTTGAGCACTAACATGAGCAGGATTTGTTTACCGAATGGATGCTTGTCCGTCATCTTGGTAGCCAAAATCCGAAAGCCCGGTGGAAATGTAGAGGTCAAGAACGAGTACAAAGTAGCTAAAATCACACCCATAGAAAGAAGTACAGAATTCCGGTATGGTGCAACTTCCATAGGTGACTCGATCTCATATTATCTGAGGTTGGGCCATGGAGTTGTAGGTATAAATATCATTTACCCCGAGGCAACCAAGCGCTGGCAAGTTCCCTTGAAACAAAGGATCCAGAATTACCCCGCTCGTGTTTGCTGAACTTTTGCATTGGGCTTATTTGGAATGTGATATGATGGACTTTACTGGAGGAGTAAGGGAGACCTCATTATAGCGGTGGTCCCAGGGACTTAAGTAACTACTTCGCATCGGTATTGGAGCAATGTCATACGTACTCAGTCTATCCGACTTCTAGTCAAAGAAACCAAATGTGAAAGTTGTCACTTCTAGCAAAACAATGTCCGTTTGGTAGGATACAGTACTAGTAGTACATTGAGTATTGATTTATCCTGACCCTTTGGAAAGCGATATAGCAGGATACAAATACGTATCCTCGGAAAACATATTATGTGTCTTAGTCCCCCGAAAACAAACCTAAGAACCTCACCAAGGCATATATGTGTGTGGCCTAATTGCCATTCGCATTGTTAGGCTGCCCCTATACTTAGCGAAATCCAGCACGGCCTCCGTAGAGTCTCATTCCTGCAGTGAAGGTACTGTTTACGGCGGTACCTTGACTGCAACCCCAAGATCTTTGTCTAGGTAACGTTCTATTCCAGTTTCCTAAAGTGATCGATCATCCTCTCGCGTCAGAGCTATACGAGACATTCAGAGAGCTGGAGTCAAAGGCCATAATCGTTTTGACGGCAGACCATTGTCGAATGGCGTACCCCAACTGTCCTAGCCCGCAACTATCTTTCGTCCATTCCCTTAGGCCTCTTAGCGGACGTCAACTAGGTACAAAATACGTCTCCGGCTTTTCATCAATTCCTTTCGCAGTTGCAGTTTTGGGTAATCACATAGGACCTGGCTGACTGTTTCGTGCGCGAGCTTCTTTGGTACAAGAGAGGCTTCGAATTTCTGTCTTTCCCGACCCAAGATCGCGCAGTTGCCAGACTCATAGTATACGTTCCCCGTTGGTTTGACGTTAGCAACGATTGTATTGTTTTAGAAGAGAAGATCATACTTAGCAATTTTGGAGAATCTTTCAATCCTTGCAAGATCCTTGGATTTTTCTCAAAAATCTTTCCTCTTCTCCAGTTACCCGAGTCCGCTTTTGACGAGTTTCTATCCTTTGCCTCGGACATCTGGACACTCGCTTGTACAGTTTGGGAGATCCTTGGACAACGACCTTTATTCGAGGCTCTTTGCCCTCCTGCAGACCGCATCACCGCGGAGCAAGTCGAAACGCCCAGAATCGTGCGCCCTGACTGGTGGGGAAAGTCAAGTACAAGGTTAGAATAGGGGACGCCTGTAGTTCATGAAGGGGTGCGCATGAACTGGCACCAGCGATTTGCCTACTGCATACAGGAGCCTCGGGCCGAGACGGGTCTATAGACGGTGACGGAGGAAGAGAGGGAACCTTTGGAGACGGTTCTTCAATAGACGTTATTTTTCCGGTCGAACGAGAGAGCAACATCGCAACAAGTATTGGCTCCAAATATGTGAAACGATGGGAACAACCGGCCCTTGAAGAGAGTCGAGGCCTACTTAATTCTGAGCTGGAGCGGCGATGCAAGATCCCTGAACCAACTTGAAATCAAGTACGTAGCTACCTATTTTTAACAGTCGATTTCATTTCCCCGTGAGTCGCTTATTTGGCGATTTCAATAACGACTTTACCGACTTGTTGCCCACCCTCGAGTCTTTTATACGCCTCGTGGAATTCTGCGAAGGGATAGACCTGATCGATAATAGGTCTGACTTGGTGCCGTTCCATGGCCTGAAGCATAGCCTCGAACTCGATCCGAGATCCAACAGCAGACCCAGTTACTGTGAGGGATCGAACGAGGACGTCGATTGGCGGAAGGCCGCCACCGAAACCACTTGCAAATCCAATCACGACGACGGTGCCAGTGATCTTGGTCGATGCTGCAGACTTCACAATAGTCTTCTCTCCGGCAATGTCAAGCACCTTGTCAACACCCTTTCCACCGGTCAGAGCAAGGATCTCCTGATCCCAGTCAGGGGTGCTGCTATAATTCACAACGGCATCTGCTCCAAGCTCCTTGAGCTTAGCGGCCTTCCCTTCCGAGGATGTGATCGCCAGGACACGAGCGCCGAAAATCTTCGCAAATTGCAACGCGAAGAGAGAAACACCACCAGTGCCTTGGATCAGCACGGTCTGGCCCGGCTGGAGGGGCTCAACTTTGTTGAGGGCTGTCCAGGCGGTAACAGCTGCGCAAGGAAGGGAGGCAGCCTCGACGTAGGACATATATTCAGGGATGCGAACTAGTGCGTCTTCGTTGAAGATCACGTATTCAGCCAACATCCCGTCGACGGTAAAACCGACGCTACTTGAACGATAGTCCGGGGTATATGGGCCGGCAATCCAGTTTGCAGTACAACCGACAGCGACGCGGTCGCCCTTTGCGGTCCGTGTGACATTTTTTCCGACTGCAATAACCTCTCCAGCGCCATCAGATACAGGAATACCGTTTTGCTTGGTCGGCGCACGATATTCACCCCTCAAAAGGGCCGTGTCGCGGTAGTTTAGCGAAGCAGCGTAGACCTTAATCAGGACCTCACGGGGGCCTGGAGTCGGCAGAGATTCGTCACGAAGTTCGGCGGTAACTTTGCCTCCAGCCTTGACAATGCGAACAGCTTTCATTTGCGTCATGCTTGGGGTTTTGGTTTTGGCTTCAATAAAATACTTCGAGAAATTAAGAATCTCTTCACGGATAGCACAAAGAGGGGAGTAACTGAGCTTTATATCGTTTAAGGTCTGTCAGGAAGGGGTCCGGATACGGTAAAAGAAGTAACACCACCTAAAGTCCAAGTGAATTAGTGATGGATTACAATAGCACGGTTGCAGCTGCGGACCTTCTCTTCGGCTCCCACCGGTATAGAGATATCCCACTGGCTCTGGAGTTGTCGATTTGCTTCCATCCGCATTCCACCGGCACCCCACCGGCATCCCACCGGTATCCCACAGTTGATATTCGAGTTCGGACGGCGATCGATTGTAAACCGTAAGTGGTTCTAGCCGTGACGTAATCACCCTAACGGGGATACCCGCAGGGCTCGCCTGCGGGTGTCGAATCTCATAACGCTAGAATCCCAATAAATCTATCGTCACGTGATATGTGCGATCCCAAAGCGTAGACGAATCAAAGACTGTAAATTGGCATTGCGCATGTAGATGCGCCAGACGCAGTCATCGAGTAATTTAGCGTCGTAAATCTACATATGTAGTATTTAATATCACACAATACCAAAGGCTGTTATTCCAGTACTAGTTCGCGCGTAATAAAGTCTCACGCTAAGTCCTTGGCAGTGGGGCCCGAGAAAAGTAAAAGCAAGCCATCAGGGTAGAAGCCGTTTTCGCTATCGACTGTACGCGCCTTGACGGAAAACATGTCGGGGCTAGTGGAAGTCCTCGGAGTTTCTTTCTTTCCTCTTGATAGAATTAGAGTCCAAGCCTTCTTCAGGGTAAATCTATCCTTGATACCGCTTGCCCGATTACAATGATATGCCTTCAGGTAAATTTATTCGTGGCTCGCAGTACAAGTTAGCTTACGACTAGGGATAGCAGTAGGTACTTATCGTTTAATCTATTCATCGTGTGATATTTTTGCCCACTATATAAGTAGTGGTTAAAAAAAGCATTTCTCTATATATAGAAGGCGATATCGGGCGGCACTTTAAGCTAGGCTACTATAAATGAATCGTAGATATGCTATATAAGAACAAAAGGACGAATTCCCTCTCGCATTTACGCTAGTAGAGTGGAAAACCCCGGCGGAAGAAAACCACGCCTAGAGAGATTCATCATAGACAATAGAACACGAAGTTTCTTAGGGGATTCTAATTGCAGCTGTGACTCAGTGCTAGTACTCCGGAAACCAGATAATCAGCCCTTTAGACAGCAGTGCAAGAATTTGGTAACATGGAGGACGAATTTGAAGGTAGGCTATCAATAGATGAAGATAAAGAAGTCTTCGACGGGGTTGAAGAACTTGATACCGACGAGGAAGACTCAAGATGTGGCTGAGCCGGATGACAAGGACGAGGTCATAGATAAGAAGTCGGAAGCACTACACGAGCTTCCCACATTTAAGCCGTTGTCCAGTGTGCATGCTGCTTTATCTCCTCTATGGTTGAAAAAAGTGATAAGTCCACTGCTGTCCACCTGTACCCATGCCGTGCCGCATGTGTCCACCTTTAGCTCGGGATAGTGTTTGCGGCTGCCATCTACAGTGAAATTCGTAATTAGTTTTTAACACCAAAATCTTGCTATTTGATTCCCGAACCCTAAATGGAGACACACTAACTACGTATTCACAAAAACAATGGTAGAACATGTAGAAATTCCGGAATATGTATTAAGCTGGCAATACCGTGTTACAACGGTCGTACTACCGGTATCTAAATATTAAGAAGCCCCCGGATGGAACGATTCACTGCGTAGGAGAGAAGGGGAAGATACGATAATCGCACAAAAGAGGTTTTAACGATTTTTGTATGGCGGATCAACTCAGACACGAAAAAAGTATCGTTATAACCGGGGTTTAGTTACTATATACCCAAAATTATTACTTCCGTCAAACTTCAATCTTATGCGGCACATCCCACACGGCCAAAAGCCGTATATCCCAAACTCCGCATTTCGGACATGCAGCAGATATTCCCTGATCTTGACATGAAGCCAAACTGATCAATGTCTTTCTGTTCTGATCGGATGCCCCGAGCGGATAAGGAATTTCCCATCCCCACGCTTGTGGGGAAGGCTAGTCCGCACGGGTGTGGGGTCTCGGCTTGACTTGATATAAATCATATAATAACATACATACCACTTGCACACACCTTCTTCTCTCTTTTTGATTTATTTCTTTTTAATCATTATATACTATGGCCAATGCATTGGAAAAGCCCACAGGCGAATACCGCCAGTACCTGCCTGACCTCAGCCTCCCGCGCTTCCAGGGGATGTGCCAGCAGGATGCGCACGAGTACGCACACGAATTCAAGACCAGACATCAGCCACCCTGGCTGCATGCACTATATATGTATTGGCTAGAGCTATTACAGGAACCCTTCAAAGGCGTGACCACGGATGGTACGAACCGAACCGAAAAGGATACTAGTAGAATGCTTCTAACATGTATAGGAAACGTCCGCCCGGGTCTATTCACAATACAAGAAGAAGACGTCCCAATTCAACAAATCGTAGAAGCAACAGAAGCTGTAACCGCCCTGCTAGACGAGAAGCAAAAAGAAGCCATCAACTACCACATCGACTCCCCCCAATGGCGCACATGGTCGAACCCGGAGTTCCTACTCGCGAACAAGGGCATCCGACTCGACGAAGTCAACATCGAGACCCGGGATGCAGTAATGACCGTCCTCAAAACAACCCTCTCACCAGAAGGCTATAAAAAAGCCGTCAGCGCAATGCGCATCAACCACTTCCTCGGCGAGCTAGTCAAGTCCCCAGCAGTGATGAACGAATTCTCCTACAACTTCGTCCTTTTCGGCCGCCCATCAACCACCCGACCCTGGGGCTGGTCATTCTACGGCCACCATCTCTGTCTGAACATCTTCTTGTACAAAGGACAGATCATCGCGTCGCCGTGGTTCACAGGCGCAGAGCCGAACGAGATCGACGCCGGCCCGCATGCCGGCACGCGCATCATGCAGATCGAGGAGAGGCTCGGGTTGCAGTTGATGCAATCGCTCTCGGCGGAGCTGCAGGCTTCCGCTCGTGTCTTCGTCCACATGAAGGATCCGGCCATGCCGCCCGGCCGCTGGAATAAGGATGACCAGCGCCATCTGTGCGGTGCGTACCGAGATAACCGGGAGGTGCCGTATGAGGGGATCCTCGCGTCTACTTTTACTGCCGCGCAGAAACAGCTCATGTATGGTATCCTGGAGCAATATCTGCTTTATCTGCCGGTTAAATCGCGGGCTTTGAAGATTGATCAGGTGCGCGCACATGAGGCGGAGACGTACTTTTGTTGGATTGGAGGGTATGGGGATGAGGATCCATTCTACTACCGTATTCAGAATCCGGTGATTCTGGTCGAGTTTGATCATCATTCCGGGGTGTTTTTGAATAATGAGGAACCGAAGAAATTCCACATTCATACTCTGCTTCGTACACCGAACGGGGGTGACTATGGTCAGGCGCTGCGGTCACAGATTCCGGGGCTTGAGGGATTGAATGGGAAAGAAATTCTCTGGTAGGTCGACTTTAGCCTATCGGAGGGAATGTACTGTATGGGATGAATGATGAAGCTTCTTTCTACGTCACATTGCATTTTCCTGCATATTTCAGATGGGGTTATCACTGATGATTTTTGTGCAAGGTCACAAAGACGATTCACGAAGATATGATTCGAACCATGATAAACTGAAATTGGCTGTAGATACACAAGCCTGCAAAAAGATATTTTATCCAAATTGTTATCCATATTAGTTGTTCCTACCATATCCCTGGGAGGATAAGAAATGTATACAACCCCAACGCCGAAGCACGAAATCAAAAGATAAGAAAAGCGTCAACAATCTGCGAGGACTGAAATAGCAGAATTATGAGAAGTCGTCAAGGGCCAATGGTACCTGGATAGGCCTCCTTCGCCTGTTTGTGTGACGCGTGATTCGTTCAGGTGCCATGAAAGCTACACAGAGTGCTCTCAAGTGACTTGAAACTCATCATGGTCAGGAATCAACTCATACCCACCCTCTGATGGCAAGACCTTAGCAGCCACAATAACGACGCCTGCGCAGAAAACACTTAGGCAACAGCTAATAGTGCAAAGGATCCAGGACTGGTCAAGTTTCCAGCCGACGAAGAACCGGTCCTCGTTATCGAATAGATATGCCTGTAAGCCAAATCCAAATCATTAGGACAATTCATCGTGGGATCCAAATATAGGAGTAATGGTTATCAACCCACCACTATCGACATGCCACCTGCCTGCACAATGGCAGACAGACCAACCATCAAACTAAGGGCACTCCACCCATTTTCGCGCAACCGTTTCCCGCCATTCAGGATGACGAGGTAGGTGACTATGCTTATGCCCTGCAGAACGACGGCAAAGGATATCAAGAACCCCACGGAGCGCCACATGGAGCAGAAGTACCGGTCTTCGCCATGGCAGTCATCGCGTTGTGGGAAGCTCTCGCAGGTATCGGTGAGGGAGGAGCAGCGGCGGTGAAGGCCGTAGGAGTAATGGTTATCGGGCTATAGATCCATAGTGTTAGTGGGAGCTTGTTGGTGGGTGGAGATGAACATCGTACCTTTTCGCTATGGTAGCTGACCCATTTTGGAATGACGATCGAGGATACTGTCAAGCCAAATGCTGGGAGATTTTGTTAGTCAATGCAGATGCCTAGCTGAGGGTCGAGAGCTGCCTACAGGCCAGAAATATCACCAGTGTCCCGATATAGACTATTGTCTTTGTGAGGAATCCTGTGTAGTTCCGATCGGTACCCCGAGGCACTAGGTGGAAGTCCATCGCTGCGGATGATGGGGTGGCGTGGGATGTTCACGATGCTTGGTGCCAGCCCTGCACACCGAGTGTAGAGCAGTGAATAGTTTGAGAAGTGTCAATAGACGCCAAGCAAGACACAGGAAATAGAAATGATGCGGGCAAGGGAAGGGATAGGAAGTACTAGACAGGGTGGGTTAATCGGGTCAGATAAGACAGAGCTCTCCCCTCCCCTGGAGGGTCACGCGGAGTTTAAGGAGTTTAGGAGGGAATGAATGTTATAAGGTAAGATAACAAAAGGGTTATATTGTTTGGTCGCAACAAATCGCTCTGTGCAACATCCGAATGATTCAGCTGCATTCAACTGGATTCAAAGGGATCAACTGGATCAAAATGGATTTCTTTCCCCGCAGACATTCAAGGCCAAGGAGGCCAAGCCGATTGACGTCAATGCGTACTTCATCTATCGCCCCTACATCCTGCATATAATTTATATATACATATATTGCATTAAATTATTACAGTTAAATCTAGGGAATCAATACAAGAAAAGGAAAATATATATAAAAAAATATACCATATAAGATCACCATACAACTTTCAAGTCATCGGGGCAATGTCTCAACAGACAGCCCTTTGGAACAGACATCATCATTAGAACTAAGAGCAAGATACAGTCATAATGTACACGACGGCATGTGCCATAAACAATAAGAGATCATGACGCAAAAGACCGACCCGGATGAATACATGCGGATCTAAAAGGAAGCATCAAGATGACCACCAGGAAACAGTAAAACGCCAACCGGATACATCCCGTAGAAAAAAAGAAAAGAAAAGAAAATTGCGCCAGGAATTGTCACGGTCATTGCACTGGCACTTCATTCCGGACGCTTTTGTTGGATCATAGCGCGGAAATCATCGTTGCTCTTTTTCGGTTTGCTCTCGCCGTCCGGGGTCGTGTCCATTTTGTCACTCACCTGATTAACGGCAGATGGGGTCTGACCGGGAGGTGCGATCTGTCGTTTCATCCCAAGACCACCCTTGCGAGCGCCAGGCTGCTGCGGGCGTCTAATCGGCCCAGTAGATTGTAGCTTCGTCTTCGTCGTTTTGTTTTCTTGCTTGACGGATTGCCCCAGGTCTGTTTTGACTTCTGGGGGCAAAGTCATCATCTCTCGAACTGTGCCGATATGAAGGGGGCGTCCAGCAGTGATCTCCTTCCCTTCGAGCGCCAACGTAGCTTTGCCGGCACTCTGAATATCGACATATTCCACAATAGCACCTTGATGTTCTGGGCGCAAATTGATCGCGACTAAACGCCCATATGGCTCGACAAGGGCACGGATGCGGGCTTGATTGACGGTATCGGGAACGTTCATCAAAGCAAGTGTGCGCTGTGCATGATCACCAACCGGCACTTCAAGGCCACTGACACCGTAGTCCGCCGGGTGTGCTGCAATTCTCGAGATAATGACTTGGTTTCCACGCCGAGTATCGGTCGAAGCTATTTCAACGCGCAGAGGACGTGACCTGAACATTTGGCCATCCATTGCGACGGCGTCATTGGCAGCGTCCTTAGTAGCGAAAGTAACAAAGCCGAATCCTTTACTACCACCGGTAACCTTTTGCTCAATCAAGACCTTTTCGATTTCGCCGAATTTGGAGAATAGTTCTTTCACATCTCTTTCACTGGCATCCCAGGAAATATTTGCAACATAAATTTCTCGTCCTTCGTATCTGGGACCACTGCGGGGAAGTTTTTGTCCAGGGTTGGATATCTTCACAGTGAGCCTCGTACCATCTTCAAATCGCATTCCATGAAGCTCCGTCGCATGGTGCGCAGCACTGGAGGTATCCAACTGCAAGTAACAGAAGCGTCTGGCAGTGTCAAACTTGAGAGACGGCATGCGAACATCGAGTACTTCACCATACTGCTAAAGTTAGCGATGTCACAAAGGCTAGGCTGAAGCACTTACCTTGCTGAAAAGGTTGCGGAGGTAGTCCTCATCCGCAGTGGGCGGGTAATTGGTGATCCAAAGTGTCGTCTGTGACCCAACTTGGACGTCGATGATGTTATCAGTGTCGTTGAAGCGCTTTTGGTCACGAGTGAGAGCAGCAAGAGCATCCTCCTTGAATTCGAACTCGATGACCGCAACCTCGGACTTTTTCTCGTCTCTACGGAGCATTTTGACAGTGTTGATAGTACCGATCTGTTTGGTCAGCTAAGTCGTACCGATAGAAATAGTGATGGGGCACTTACATGGCGGAAGAATTGGCGGACTTGACGCTCAGTGGTACCTTTAGGCAAGTTCGAGACGATAACGGTCGCATTCTCTCGATCGCGTGCAGGAGGGGCGGGAGCCTCCGCCAGGACCTCTTCGTTACAGACCTTTTTGGTTTCCGGCATCTCGTCCTTTTCGTCTTGGCGTTTTCTCTTTCCAGGCGAAGGGACTGCCTCCACTGCGGTCTCCCACTGCTGTTGCTGCTGTTGTTGTTGCTGCTGTTGCTGTGCTGCGGCTGCGGCTGCGGCTGCCTCTCGCGCTTCCCTTTCTCTCCGGACAGTCACGGCTCGCATTGCTTTTCGAGTCTCAATCACGGCTAGCTGAAGCTCATCTGAGTCCTCATAGTCCTCGCAATGTGTAACGTATGTCTGAACGATCTTGTCAGGCCAGTCCAGGTCTGTTCTCTTGATCGCTTGTTTGAGCACGGCAGTAGCAAAGCTTGGGTTCGGGGTTCGGCGCGCTGCGTCGACTGTTGCCTCGCCTTGCACAAATTTGCTCCAGCAAATCAACTCCCATTCGTAGTAGGCGAGCCAGAATTCATAGCTACTGCCACGGCGAGCCACTAAACCCTTGAAGGTCTCTCGCGCGCTGTCCCAGCTGCCGCTTTCGCTAAGGAAACGGATGTAAATTCGTTCCAAACGGAAAAGAGGATCGCCCTGATACGCCGGGCCGTACTTCTTTTCACCTAGTTCTTGCACGCTTTCGATTGCGGAGCGAATGCCAACTTCTGCGACATCAAGATCTTCGTCGGTTGAGTCAGACAAAAAGGCGCGTCGGCGAAGGTAACTGCACCAGGTGACGTGCACCTTCAAGACTTCCTCCAAACCACCAGCATCAAGCAGTCCAGTGCTAGTCGCTTTGTGCTTGATACTCGAAATCTTGTTGAACGACTGGCTCTCTCTTTCCGAGCTTAGAATATACTGGGACCACAGGTTTCCAGACCACGGGCAATGACGCGTGGCACGGTCTAGGGTAGATATTGTCGTGGTAGAGGCGCGGCGATGAAGAGATTCGCCGATCAAAAACATGACATAGTCTTCCCAAAGCGACACATCGGTCGGGAAATGAAGAACGGCGCGTTGGTAGATGGCATTCACCAAATCGAAGCTGAAATCTCCTCGTTTCCGGCGGTTGCGCGTCAATTCCCAATCAATGTACTCGGAGTAAACTGTCCATTCGAGAGTGCGATCACCCGACTCTTGCGCTTTCGCCAGGCGGTGTTCGAATTCCTCTCGTGCATTGTAGAGAGCCTTCGGCTCAGCTGCGCGGGCGACGGTCTCAGACATGATGTCTTCATACTTGCTGTCGTAATAAGTTGAAATGAAGCTTGAAAACTTTTGGAAGGTCTGGTCCCAGGTGGCGTGGGGAGTTTGCAGACGATGGCCGTAAAGTCCATGAAGATGGTTGATCTTTTCTTGGGAAGGTGCACGAGCAATGTCCTGAGCATAGAGATCCAAAAGGCGATCCCAGACCAAGTGGCTGTTATTGATTCTCCATTTGGTAGCGTCTGCGCCCCGTTGCCACACTTCTACGACCGAGTCCCATGTGAACACCTCGCGGCCAACCATGCGATCCTCTTCGGTCCACTGCGAACTGGCCTCGCCATGAGCGGAATTGTAAAGATAAAGCACCCATTCGCCGTAGATATTCCACAGTTTTGTGCTGCCAAACTCCTCTTCGACGGATCTCTGGCAGAGTTCTAGAACAGCAATTCGCCCGTCGACATCTTGAGCTAACATACTTTCATCCTGAATCCATTCAGCCCAAAGATCTTCTCCCATGGCGAAAAGCTTGTCCATTTCTTCGCGTGCCGTTTTCAAATCGTTGAGTAGATCATAACGTCGTGGGTCACCGTGGACATCTGGGTTATTCGGTGGGTAGACGTGATTGACAAATCCTGCATGCAGTAATCCGATAAATTGCACGTGCGCATCATGGGTGTGGGGGTTGAGCGAGATTTGATGAAAAAGCTCGGTCGCCGACCGTTGCGCATCCGGGTCAAGCGAAGTCGCGGCGTAGGTCCTCTTCGCGGGCCCATCGCGCCCTTCCGACATGGCGATCTCGAACGACATCCGAGAGGTAGGGGTGTTGTGGGTGATAGAATTGACGTGTGGGTGGATAGTAGATGGAGATAACTGGTGCTCATAGGATTCGGTACTCCGGAGCATGCTTGTCGGTGTTGGACGTTGTGGCTGGTGGTGCTGCATCGAGGCGAGATCCGCCAAAGTGTCCATTCCCGGCGTGGATGCCTGCCTTGGGGGTACTTCAGTCGGAGAAGTCCCATTCACTCCGCTGGGTCCTGGCGAAGATTCTCCAGTAGGAGCGTACACCTGCTGTGCGAGAGGCGAAGAAGTCTTGCCCTTTCGTCTAGAGCCTGTCCGAGTTCTCTCGATAGCTTTGTGGGGGGATGGCCCTGCAGAGGTTGCCGGTGCGTTGTTCGACATAGGACCGGACACGGGCGTGGAGTTTCCAGACTTGGGATTTGAGTCCGGCGAAAGAAGCGAGTTGATGTCCATGTTTGGATGCAGTTTTGGGGAAGAACGATGGGATACCGGTAAATGTCGTAATGGATACCCAGATGCTTTTCAAGCAGAGATCCAGATCATACGACAGTCTTGATGTACCTCAACACGTCCATTCCTGCATCGGCCGGTCGTATCCAAATACTCGTTGTTGTTCCTGCAAATGACGTAGATTTACACTTGCGCAGCTGCTTTTGGCGGGTGGCTAAGAGTCTAAAGGAATGCCTGGAATGAACGAGAGCGCTTTAATCGAGAGGGCAAGCTGAAATCTCAGAGATCTCAGATATTGGAAAGGGATAGAAATGACAGGCTGATGGCCTGGTGAAGAAAGGGAGGGATGAGGGAAGACGAAAAAGAGAGAGAAGAACTGAAAGAGGGAAAGATGAGGGCTAGTGGATACTGTGGAGATGGCTGAGAAGAAGAAACGATAATGTCGCGAGAATGAAATACGAAAATGACTTTCAAAGATACGAGATCAACTCCATCTGTAGATAAGTCTGTTCTTGCTCTATAGCCTCGTGCAGTCGTAAGTCGCATCTCTTGAAGCTATTCTGATCGATCAAGTTCAAGGTGCCTCAGGCTCCGGTATCCCGCACAGACCACAAGCGCAGGGAACTTTCAGCTTTTTTCCCGACGTGAACTTCTAGCAACAACATCCCAACAGCCATAATGGTCTATCCCTCAGGGCAATTGGTCCGGACAGGTATGTTGTATTCATATATCTTATGCTTGACCTCCCTACTGACTTACTTCCCACCTTTAGCTGCCCGGACCGTCTCCTTCGTCCCTCGCCGAACATTGACCTCGACGGCCATCCGTTACGCTTTGAACGATGGCGAAAGCAAAAAGCCGACTGGTTTGTTTTCTTCCTTGAAGAACATGTTTTCGGGAGGAGCCAGCCAAAAACACAAAGTCGCCCACCGACCCTCGGCCCCTAAGAAGGAAGATGGTTTAGGCACCTCCATCTTCGGATCAGACTTCACCGCACCAACAACCGGACCCGTGCCATCCCGGCCAACGGCGGAACAACAAAAAGAAGGCATATCCGGAAAGTTGGAGGACCGCGACTTGAGTCGCCTGCAAGTGGGACTGGGTCCCGATCCCAAGGCCCAGCTACGATGGGAGAGGAAGATGGCTGTCCGCGAGGTCCGGAAACGAGGCCGCGTACCGACAAAGGTCCAAATTAAGCGCACAGAGCGCGAATCACTTTCCAAATCTCACTGGATCAAGACGTCCCTGAAGAAGCTGGGTCCTCTGGCCCGCCAAATCGCCGGCAAGAATATCGACGAAGCCATCCTCCAGATGCGCTTCAGCAACAAAAAGGCCGCCAAGGACGTACTGGAACACCTCGAACACGCAAGAAACGTGGCCATTGTCCGTGCCGGCATGGGCCTTGGGGTCTCTAACTCCGAGCCATCGAAACCCATTACTGTCATACTCAAGACTGGCGAACGACAGAAGATTGCCAACCCCACAGACATCTACATCCAAGAGGCCTGGGTCAACCGCGGTCCCTATGGATATGAGATGGACCACCGTGCCCGTGGTCAGATCAACCGCATGCGTCCCCCTACCACAAGTCTCTCGGTCCTGTTGAAGGAAGAGAAGACTCGTATCCGCGAGTGGGAGGACCGTGAGGCCAAGGCCCAGCGGGAGCGCAGATCTCAGCTCTGGACACAACTGCCGGATCGCAAGGTCTCTGCGCAGAACCAGTACTACAGTTGGTGATCAATGCTTTGGCGTTTGTATTATTTATATCTAGATCTTTCGCGTGGACAGTGGTTTTTCATTAGCCGATTGGAGGCAACAATTGCATTTGTGAGAAGTCGCTCTCATCTTTCTTGAGTAAGAGCGACTCATGTACAATACTGAATCAATTTCTTGGATTTCAAACCATTGAGACCGGCTGTATACCTCTTAATATTCAAATGTTTATCAACCCAGCAGCCATTTCAGTTATATACTTGGTGCAATCCTCGAAATTGACTTCTGAATCATGCTAGCTCTACAATGTGTGTGACTCCTACTGCGGCGGTGCCCCCTTTTCCACCGAAACGAGCACGGGAATCACCGCACCAGTTGCCAAGGGAAAGCGGCGATGGCCCAAGACTTCCAGAATACTAGTGATGGCACCTGAGTGAGCCGTTAATGAAATGTATGTACTTTCATCGTGGGCAAATATATCGTCCAAAAGACCGCGAAGCCGATCGTTGCGGTGCTCGTTTGACTCGCGAACCTTAGGATCCCACAACTTGTCTTCCTCGGAGAATCCAGCTTCAAAATGGTACTCTGGGTACTCTTCTGCGATTTCCGAAGCCGTTGAGCGACGGTCACAGGTGTGCTGACCCATCGTCTCGCGTAGGAGCTAGTCATGTTAGACATTGTAGGTTAAATAGTATAAATCAAACACACCTCTTTAATGGTCGGCTTAAAAGGATCTGTGTTAGGGATTGCAAGTCCCTGGAACGTAATATGCGCCGTTTCAAGGCACCGGTTCAGTGGGCTCACGTAGTAGGACTCGGGTGACGGGATACCAGCCTCGGTTTGCTGTTTCCAAGCTGAATGCGCAACTTGTGCCTGGCATCTGCCCTGCTCAGTAAGACGAGCATCGACCCAGTTGCCGTCCTCGTCTCCGTCTTGGAGAGACCAGTACTCCTGGAGGTCTAATTAGCGTCTAGTTCATGGAGGAAATGCTTAGCCGCTTACATCCCACTTCCTGGTGCCATACTTGCGCTCAGCAACGTTGTGGACACCCTCGCCGTGCCGTCCAAGAAAGAGTACTTTGAGCTTTTTAGTTTCGTTGGCATTCAGGCGTTGAATGTGGGCGTCAAAACGCCGCCACTGGCTGTCAGTCTGGTTCACTCTGAGGTGCTCATCGTAGTGTTTTTCGATGAGTCCGAAGTTTGATTCCACCTTTCCAGATCATCAGACAATTGATTGATTGTTTGAACAAGGATATTGGGGTCTCTTACGTAGTCGAAGTTGTCGGGGTCAGTGGCGGGGTCATCCTGGAGGAAATATCCCGTCACTGCAGTGAAGTGTAGCAGCGGAGAATGCATAGTTTTGAAGCTGAATCAAAGTACGGGTGTTGGTTTGAAGCGTAAGAGATCAAGGGAAACGGGATGGTTGGGGGATTAGGGAGGTTTAGGGCTGAGGTGGTGGAGACGGCAAAAGGTGCAACCTGAATTCATATGAGAGATGTTCACTACTGAAGTCATTTTTGGAAATTACCCCGATACTATGATCCTTGGACATGGGAGTTTTTTTATTTTTTTATTATTATTATTATTATTGCATACGTATTATCGGTACCCATCCATTGGGAGCTCCGAGAAGGAAGCTATGCCGTAGCGGACATAGTCGGCACAGGGCTCTCTGTATGAATGCCCAACCCTAGTTATCTACTAAGTACCGTACCTTGGGTTTTTATAAAACTGTCCGTGTCTTCACGACATTGGTTACTGCTTCTGAAGCCATAGGTAGTTGTACTTGCGTCTTTAGATTATTACTTGAACATACAGGATTTGGTGAATATTAGATGCAAATCAAATCTTTTTAATCGTGAGGGACTATTGTAATGTGACAATATGCTATGTCACCTAGATATGCCCTTTGCAGTTAAGTATCGTCCAGAGCCAGCTCAGCCAATTATCAAAAGTTGATGCATCCAGTGCCGAACGAACAGAGCCGACGATTCGAAAACAAGCGGATCATTCCAGGCGCCAAGCGTTCCGCAGTCCACCTAAATATATGCTTTTCTTTGTAGACACGATGTGTCGGCCAAACAGAGACAGACACTTGTAGACCATGCCCTCAAGCCCGGAAGCTAGAGACATCGATGATTGCCAGGCACCAGCAAATGCCGAGGCAGTACTAGAAAGCAGGCGGCCAACACTTTCAACCGCGGGCGGAACAAGGAGACCTTTTCTACTGATGAGCAGTGGCCGATTCTCGGTGTTATCCCGTAATCCGTTTCCAAAGAGATCTGGTGACCCACGCCGAGCCGGCGAGACCAGTAGATCCTTTGGCACAGACTGCAAGCCAGAGAGTATTGCAAGTTGCTTGGCAAGTTTCTCTGAAACCCCACTGTGATCTGGCCCGGGTACCTGGCTTCCAGAGTTGCGCACGAGCGACGTGGAATGGCGCATTCCAATGTTGCCAGCAGCAGTACCTGGCGCCACGGAAATTTCCGTGGTGCGGGTGGACCTTGTTCGGTGCACATCCAGACCTGGAGTATGACGGACGCCGGTGGCTGGATGGTTCGCCGAGGATGTCGTCTTGACGTCGGCCCTCTTTAAACTTACAACACCAGCCGACGAGGTCGAAACGCGCCAGCGCAAGCTCGAGCTGCCAGATGGCACTCCAGCTGCGTGAACCGGCCGAGATGTACTTGAACTGCATGGATCGTGGGGTTGTCCACTTGCTGTGTTCTTCGAGATCCTCTCTTGTGTGTAAAGTATCTCGTGTCCCGCGGATGAGTGATTTGCGATGTTTTTGCCAGATAGGAGTATGTCGTGTCCTGCAGCCTGACCCTTCGCAGCACTTCTCCTCAATGGTAGACCGTTGTCTTGGCACGACACGTTCTTGGTATCTGGCTTGCCAGATAGTAGAACAATGTCGTGTCCCGGCGGAGTACTCTTTTGAGTGTTCGTCCTGATAATCTGCTTGGCGATTGGTACTGCCACAGGCAGGCCCATAGATGGATCGATCCTAGAGCTGCTTGTTGGTTTCCTGATCGCCTTGGTCGTTGGAAGCACTTGAGATGAGTTGAATAATGTGTCGTGACCCGGCGAGTCCGAGTAGCACGCCTCCTGGATTGGCACTTGGCGCATCGGTTGCCTCGGCATTTCTTGGAGTGCGGCGTTCATCGGAACATCGCTAGCAGCGGCACGAGCAGCAGCCTTCTCCAGGCAGTTGCACTACTCGACCGTTAGCGTGCTCAAATGTTCAATGCGAATGGAAAACTTACTCGCTTGTGCTGCTTCTTGTGCTTCTCACAAGCACCGTATTTCCGAGCCTTAATGTAGTTCTCCTTCTGTGCCTGAGAGCGAGGCTTCTGTTTCTTGGGCACATTGGCTGCGGTGTTCATATTCAAGTCGAGAACCATCTCCGTGCCTCCTGGAGGGGGCGCCTCGGAGAGAGATGTGTTCTCTGGGCTAGGACGCGGAGAGATGCTCCCACGAACATATTCTGACCAGCTTGGGGATGAGAAGCTGGTGTTGGAGTCCGAGGACATATCCAAGTCAAGGGCAGTGGCATCGCAAAGGCGCTGCAGGTGCAGCGCAATCGCTGCCTCACGGCGCTTCTCCTTGATGCTACCAACGCGCGGGTCGGCAGCGGCCTGCGCCTCAACCAAGTTCCGGAACGTGTTGCTGCCGTCGTATGGGTTGTACCCCAAGAACGCAGCATCATCGAACAAAGGAGCAGCCGGGTCTTGCATGAAACCTCCATTCATTCCCATGAACTCTTCTTGTGGGAGATCATGGTTGATCATGTCGAAGGAGGATTGCATGAAATCAGACGGGGAGGTGAAGATCCCATCTGCCTCATAAGGCAGAGCCAGGTCCTGGGGTGAGACGGTGGTGGCGGTCGACTGGTCGTCGTAGCCTGAAGGGAGATCGAGGAATTGATCGAAGTCAATCCATTCATTGAGGGTTGTCGCATCCATGTCAGGGAAGAATTGATCCGCAACAAAAGCCATTGGAAAATAAAACGAAGAGTGGGTATCACTAGGGGTATCTATTTATGAAAAGATGAGGAACACAAGGTCAAAGAGAGAGGGGGCCGTTTTAGTGAGGCCAACGCCAAGGATCCTGAGGCAGTAGGATACTAGAGAATAATGAGGAGGTCGTGAATAAGATAAAAGGATGCTGGCTTCCGGGGAAGGTGAAGAACCCAAGACCTGAGGCAACCGTTGATTCTATGTATGCTCTGTCTCTCTTAGTCCGCCATTCCTCTTCGGGGTCCCCGACTTGACGCTAATCCTCTTTGGGACCCCGACACCCCGCTCGATCGCTCTAAGCCGCAGTATGACTCAAAAGTACATCCTCTTTACCATACTCCCAGGGTACTTCCAGATCTATACGATCTACTATAGAGATCTAGGTACCTACAAAGTATCTTTTAGTGGAAGAAAATTCCATATGCTCGTAGCCTTTTTTATACCTACAACATAGGTAGTATAACTTCTTTAGTGGATGTTTCCATGATATAAATACACTAACTCGAAAAGTTCCACTCTTTACAATGCAAAGGGAATCTCTTTTCCGAATTGCTCAAGCTCGAGAGGCTGTGTTGCACAGCCCAGCTAGATTTGTACTAAAGCATACAGAGTACGGAGTACACGAGAATAATATAGCCAGCACGTTATATCTACAAACCTGACATATATAGTCGACTTAGGATCTAAAAAAACAAGCAAAATGCATTATTATATCTCTGGGCAACGTGAAAATAATGAATAACTTCGATCAATTGACTTTAAGCCACAGTCTTTTAGGGTCTTGTTGACCCACTGCGAAGGACACGGCTTTTCTCGGAGCTTCGGCGAAGATTCTTTTTGTTTTTTTTTTTAAAAAAAAGAAGCTTTATTTATTAGCTCTAGCTAGATGATCTCCTTGTCACATATTCCGTACACAGACCAACCTTTGATCTGGGATAAGAGGCACTGCATTAGGGCTAATATAAGAATATAAATGTTTAAATATATTCTGCCATGTTGACCGACAAGATGTAGGATGTTGAGGTGACCTCGGGAACGTCTAAAGTATTATAGTAATTGAAATATATATATATATATTATGTATATTATGTATATTATCCGTATAACAAGGTTGATTATGACATCTATGGATATATATTATGGTACGGAGTAAGTACTCCGTACTCCGTACACAGTACGGTGATGTGAGCCCAGTGGACCTTGAAGTAGCTTAGGTAAGGTCTAGAACTCCCGCAATCCATCGATATTCCTAAACGAGGTTGATTGAGAATCTTCCCTTCCCCAGATCTCATTGATCTTCCTATTTTATTATTGATACCGAGTAACTACCCAACCTCTTCCCATTTTTGGTTTCTTCACTTCTTCTGCTTACCCCTGACAAAGCAAAATCTACCCCTCCATCCCCCCACCGACAAACAGCTGTCCAGCTCCACTCTCGGTTCTGTTGTGGGGAGGGTCGAGACTGATTAACTGATTGGCGCCTGGCAAATGTTTCGAGAGGAAAAAATAGAAAAAAAGCCCCTACTTTACCACGGTCTGTACAGTCAGCAGGCCCGGACCGCTGAACCGTCTGGAAAATCAATCACGTCACGTTGTCATTCTTCCCGACCATGGCCGCTGCATTCGATGAGGAAGACCTCGCTATCCCCCTCCCCTCCGACCGTGATCGTCCGCGTGAACGTGCTAGGACTCCCGCCTCCAACCACTCCGCCATGGCAATGCCCCCGCCCTCGAAGCCGACCGGCAAGGCCGAGGACCCATTGCAGTTGCAATCACCATCGACTACCCGAGATATGCAACGCCTCGACCAGTACCAGACTATAAGGGTCTTAGGCGAGGGTTCCTTTGGCAAGGTAAAACTTGCTATTCACCAGCCAAGTGGACGTCAGGTTGCCCTGAAGATCATCTCACGACGCAAACTACTCTCCCGAGACATGGTTGGGCGGGTGGAGCGAGAAATCCAGTACTTGCAATTGCTACGACACCCTCACATCATTAAATTGTACAATCTCCATCCAAAATTCAATTGGGGTTTCAGTTGGCTGACCATTTATTGTTTAGGTATACGGTGATTGCGACCAAGTCCGATATTGTGATGGTGCTGGAGTATGCAGAGCGAGAGTTGTTCGATTATCTTGTGAGGAAAGGAAGATGCGGTGACGACGAAGCCCGGAAATTCTTCCAACAAATAATTTGTGCAGTGGAATACTGCCACCGACACAAGATTGTACACCGTGACTTGAAGCCCGAGAATCTGCTCATCGACAACCAGAAGAACGTTAAGATTGCGGATTTCGGTTTGAGTAATATTATGACAGACGGCAACTTCCTCAAAACCAGCTGCGGTAGCCCGAACTACGCTGCTCCAGAAGTCATCTCCGGAAAGCTCTACGCCGGTCCCGAGGTCGATGTATGGAGTTGTGGTGTGATTTTGTATGTGTTGTTGGTAGGCCGATTGCCTTTCGATGATGATTACATTCCAGCCCTTTTCAAGAAGATTGCAGCCGGTACCTTCCACATCCCTGGGTACATCTCATCCGGGGCAGCTCGTTTGATCCGGGCAATGCTCCAAGTTCACCCCGTCCACCGCATTACAATTCCTGAGATCAGGCTGGACCCATGGTTCACCAAAGATCTCCCCCAGTACCTGGAACCGCCACGAGAGGAGTTCATCGCGCCAGGGGCGGACTCGAAGAAGGTTGATTCCGCAAAGCTTGGGGTGGCAAAGCCTCCACCAGTCCAGCACAAAATCCATCGAATTGCAGTTTCCAAGCTCGAACGAAGCATGGGGTATGGCCGAGAGGATATCGAAGAGGCATTGAGACACCCAGAACCCAGTGCGATCAAGGATGCCTTCTCCATCGTTGTTGAGAATGAGATGATGCAAACGAATTGTAAGCACTGAAATGTTTAATTTACTTACCTCTCCGCTAACGACAACAGCACCCACGGAAGATAATTTGTTAGCTCAAAATGTTCAGAAAGGAGCTGCGCCTTCATCTGCGGAACGGACTCCTGCGCCTCGTCATCAAGGGTCCCCTGCCCCGGCCATGGACAGGACCGTTAGTGCATCACACCGGAGGGCATCGGAAGACCCTCAGCAATCAGAATCCGAAGAAGAACTTCGCGTTAGCCACGTGCGGATCCTCCCTACTAGCTTGCCGTATGTTCACGATCAACTCATGGAACAACGTGATCGAGATAAAAGAGCTCGCAGCGAAATGCTCGAGCAGCGTCGCCAAGAAGCTGCTCACCTTGACCCAGAGGGACATGGATCTGCCTATCGGGACATGTCTCCTGAAGAACAGGCCGCCACAGCCCGTGCATTGAAGCCCCACGCACGTAGTGTCGTCGACTTCGACAAATTACGATTCGAGCCACCAACCGGTCAACCCCTCGAAAAACAGCCAAAGCGGAGCCGCAAATGGCAGTTTGGTATTCGATCCCGGAATCAACCATATGAGGCCATGCTGTATCTGTACCGGGCAATTGCTGCCCAAGGTGGATTGTGGGATATTCAACCGGTGGAATCTGGTATGTTTCCACTTATTACCTACTTTGAGCTCATTCTTACATCCTCTAGGCACCAACATCGGCCCCGATTCGACTCCCTCCTCTGATAAGCCCAAACCCCTGCAGAGCAAATACCCCGACCTCCCATCCGACTACTACATTCCCAAGGATCCATGGTTTATCCGTGCACGTCTACTGAAAGAAGGCATCAAGGCTCCTGGGGCCTCCACCAGTGTTTACAATAGCCGCAGCGACCTTGAAGAGCTGCGCCGCCGCTTTAACATCTCGGGGATCTCTGTCCCAACAGAAGACAGGAGCCGAGACCCCCAGTCCTCCGTACCCGACAGCGGTCTCACGAGCGGGGCCTCCTCGGTCAATGGACCAAGCGGACTCCCGCACATCACCTACGGTGTCTGGGTCTTCCTCGACATCCAGCTTTACCAACTCGAAGAAAACAACTACATGGTTGACTTCAAATGTGATGGCTACCAGAACGTGATCCGCGCCGAGGGCGACACCGAATGGCATCCTATTAGCAAGCGCTTCAAGAATAAGGAGAAGGAGGTGACCAGCCCTTACCCCTTCCTTGATGTGGCGTCTGATCTCGTCGCCCAGCTGGCTGTGGCAAGCTAGACCAGTCTGTTTATCTGAGAGCTGGACTTGGCTTTTGTTCATACAAAAACTACCATGATAATTATCTTACATTAATTTCTTATTCATATGGCTTGGGTGGTTGCATAGGAGCTTTTTGTTTCTGCTGCATTTTGGTGTCTTTCCAGCAAGCGAGTCGTATTGTTGTGGGTTCTATCTACATTGTACCTTATGTAGGTACGGAGTATGTGGTCTGGTGTCTTTCTCTTCTTTCTCTCCCTTTCGCATGCAAATATTCGTTCAATTAACTTTTTACTACATAAACACATAGGAACTTGGTCTTTCGATGAAGCTAAAAATGGAATTTGAGACCATAAATTTACGAATGCCATTAAAATAGCCTCAAATCGCCGAGGTCACTCCCATGGGTCAGCGTAACACTACCTACCATATGTTTATCTATCATCCATCAAGACAGCCAGCTATTGACCAAGTTTTGCATACAAGGCAATGGAATTGAATCAATTGTATTGAGTGGAGTGCTATCAAAATCTACATAGCCATATTTGCTGAAGCGATTCTTTTTTTCTTTTTCTTTTTCTTTTTCTTTTCTTTTCTGCTTTTCTTAGTTACTCTTATTTCTTCCAGTCTTCACCACATCTTCACAAAATCATCAGGCAAACGCAAACTTTTGAAAGGTTCCGTATCTGAAATACAATGAACAACCGGTGGAGGTTACCCCTAGGGGAACATGGTCTGATACCAATGTAGATCAGAATCAAGAGGAAGCCGAAACAGAAGTCATGGCATGGTAAATCGAAGTGAGCGCGGCACTGCCATGAATATCTTTGCTCGCCAGCCACAGGAGTGGGCTGCAGGTTAACAGATTTGCTTGACATGGGGGGATCACTCTTGACACCTTTTTTTTTTATGTCTGTTTTGCATAAGATAATGCTGCTTCTCCCATTTTCCGCTTTTTGGGAGAGAGAAACACCTTGAGTGTATCGTGATTATGCCTTTTTTTTTCAATCAGTTTGAATTATTTTTCAGTTGTGAATTGATTGTCAATGAGACCATTCGATATTCTGCCAATCTATTTTCTTTTCTTTTGTTTCAGATTTCGTGTTCAATCTTTTTTTCCCTTTATTTTTGATGTGATCATTGGTTGATATGAACGGAGCACAGACTTAAGCGATAGTGAGAGTAGATTGAGGAGTAAATGAGATCTCAGCTATTTATCTCCGTCCTTGCCTGGTTTCTTGACAGGACCCTGTCCAGGGACACGGTCTATGGCCTTGATGTAGACCCGTTCGCTGCGTCGTCGCTGACTCTCAGATTGGCCTCGGTTTGTCCCAGCCCTGCCGATGTGAGGTTGCATGAGTGAGAGATTGGCTCCAGTCATCTCAATTGGCTCTGAGTTTTGGTCATCGTAGCGTGGAGTTGTGGTAGCCACAGAATCGCCATTTGTCGGCTGAGTCGATTCAGTCCGAGCATTGGTCTCACAGGTATCCTGGACTTCTCCAATGATGCGTCCCCCTCCAGAAATTCTCTGTTCTGACTCATTGCCGTCCCTTTCGCTCATGGGAAAGTTAGTGGCAGATCGCTGCCGTAGAGCAGCCTCCTTGACCCATGGCTTGAAATGGGGAAGGATTTCAACATCGGGGAAGCGCACAGTGCTGGCACGCACGCGTAGAGGGTCCCGGTTGGTAGACTTAGTCACACGTCCTTTTCGGACGTTAGAAAGCGCACCCCGACGAGGGGTTCCTGGTGCACTCGGTGACTTGGGAAGGTGACGGAGCTGCTGTTGAACTCTTTCCTGGTTTCGCAGCCTGACCATGTGGTCACGGACAAGTTCGATGATCTGGCGGATTTCTTCAAATGACTTGCCGTGACCGATGTGTTGACGAAGCCAGTCCGGGACCGGGGCGATGATGGCAGTTGGATGCTTACGGCTTGGACCTCGAGGAACGATGTCCGAAGACTTGTCTTGGTCTTGGGCCTGGCTGGCCGAGGGAGTAGCCTCCTTTTGACTGGAGGTCTCGGTGGTGAGTGCGCCTTCGGCTTCACGTCCGACACGCATTTGCTCTCGCCGGCGGAGGATGAGTTCGAAACTCTCCACTCCATCCCAATTCTCCATTCGGCTCAGGGATTCTAACAGGAGATCACATTGTGTAAACGGCCATTGGTCTGCACGGTATCGGGCACGCTGGTAGTGCTTTCGGCAGTAATGAACCCAGACGCTGAGTGGGAACAGCTTGGTAACGGCCTTGTTTCTGCCAAACACGTGCGACACAACCTTTCGGTAGTGCATTCCATCGGGCGAGGGATGCATTCGACATGGAGCGGCAAATTCACACAAGTGATCCTCCTCGTTGTCGTCGGTAATTTTGGCATCCTCTTGGTTGTTGGCCCCTTCTCTGCCGGGTGCTGGGTCACACCCCTGCACCTGTTGCTCCTGGTCGTGGTGGTATCCATACAAGTTGCCATTGTCAAGAGGGTAAATCTGTCCAGTAGAGTTCCCTGCATGGTCTAGAGCATGACCACGACGACCACGCTGGATGTTGCTCGGAGATAGTGTCGAGGAGGAGCTAGGCAGACGAGGCATCAGGTCATTGATTCCGGGTGGGACATACATCTCCCGGGGATAGTGATTGAATCCCATAAATGGAGTTTGTGGTAGTTCTCGGGATCGAGGAAGGTCATCGAGTTGGGTCAGGCGGCAAGGACTTCTGCTGCGAGCCCGTTCTTGTGCTCGTACATGATCAGTTCTTTCCGATCTATCCCGGTATGGGTTGGCGCTGTCTGCAGCACTCCTGAGTTCTGCCCCTCGGTTGGGATCATATACAGGGTATGATCCATTCCTACTGGTGAAACGGGGATCTGGGGACTGTGGTGTGGTGTATTGCTGGAGGGGACTGAAATCCGTGTCCAGATGTATCAATGGTGAAGTAAGTGGGGGGGAGAGAAGTAGCGAAAGGGGTGGGGTTTCCTGATGAATCGTTCGACTAGACATGCCGGGGCTAATATTTCGATTAGCTGACATCCTCGAAAAACACGATGTCCTTGACACCCAATACGGCCTTGTATCGTAGATCCTAGCTCATGGGCAGTGAACGAGGAAGGGGAAGGCAAAGGAATAGTAAAAGGCTGAACGTAAGGTAGGACTCCAGATATAGTATGCTTGGATGCTAGGAAGATAGCGACCCCGTGGGATATATCATATACTTACGTCGAAACCTGTTGGTTGGCACGGGCAGTACTGCTAGGCCTAAGCATATAAGTTAGCATCTGATCTCAAAATGAACGGAAAATATGTGCACATCAACAAGTTGGGGGGGAAGAATGAGCATGTTGAGTATACATACATTTTCATGTCCTCCTGAGGGAGGTGGCCCCGATCACCTGCATCAGGGCCCTGATCCTGCATGATGGAAAACTATGATGCAAGAGAAGACCAAGATAATGAAGGTGGGAAAGTACGTCCTTGATAACGGACGTAGGGTAATGATGAATGTTGATAGCAAAGCCCGTCGTTGATGATGCACGAGCTATTTGATAACGTGAAAGGCTTCAGGTGTTGGGCGAAAGTGGAAAGTAAAACAGTGCGAGGATAGGACAGGGGAGGAAGAGGAGAACTGCAATAGGATGGGTTTTTATAAGTTTGTCGGAATTTACCTACGATGTTTGTATTTGATCGAGTTCAGATGATTTTTTTCCCTTTGTTGGATATTCGGATATCTCCATGCCACATCGTCTAGTTACAGTATGAGGTTGCGCATCGCGTCATTCTAGTTACCAGATAATAAGATATAACAGGAATTGGAATAGCCGAGTCTCTAAGACCGATTTACTGAGTATGGGAGTAGTGCTTATACCCAAAGAGACATGATATGAGACCTTTCAAATTCGATGGAAATCACCAGATTCTAGAAGGGTGTAAGAGTAATGAGGTTGTTGGCTCACGGCGTGGCACGAAGAGACAACCACCGACAACCACCTGGATAGAGCTAACGGAGTGGAATAAAATCCACTGGAGAAAGTGGGAGATCAGGAAACTTTGTATAGGCAATGCTGAGGACTAATGTCAGACCATCGAGCAACTACATCAATGAACTTGTCAAACTTAGTCTCAAGTCTATGGAGCACCTATCCGGTAAGAGTCAAGGTGTCACTTTAAGGTATCATTGCGGATTCTTGTTATGTGTACATCCAGAGTTATATCCCCCGTAAATTAAATCAAATCCATAACACCATCTTTGCCGGATATCACGAGCAGTACAGTCTGAAACCAAAAATTGAAAAGAATCGGGGAAATATGCCTACCAAGGGGCCAGAATAAACATAGCAGTACATGAGTCATCGTCATTTTTAAATGTAAAAAAGAAAATCGTTTTACCTGGCATAGCCTATCGACGCTGGTTGCCTTGGTACGTACTTTCGAACGGCCCCCCGGCCAGGGCTGCATGCCGCAGAGCCAATGTCAATTGTACTCAGCTCTCTGCTCAGGGCATCCATGCGGCCACTTCCATTTGCATTACCAGACATGACGGGGTAGCTTGGACTTCCTCCGGTGATTGGCACCTTGTTTGGAATTGGGGGACCTGGGCTGTAGTCATACAGTGGCGTACGAGACCCCGGAGAGGGCGAGACAGAGCCTCGGGAAGAACGCGGCCGCTCAGTCGAAGTGGGGGTGTTGTAGGCCCGATTTCGCGCGTAGCTATCAGAGCGCTCACGCGCGTAGTCCGGGCGAGGTGGTGTTCGAACCATTGCCCCTGGACTTGCGTGCACATGGGTGGGTGTGTATTGAACCGGGCGATCCGACGGGTAGGTACTGGTCTCGGTTCTAAATCCGACGCGTGGCGGGCCTGTGCTGCGTGATGAGGGAGCGTCGTTTCCTCTAGAAGTTGGCCGAGGGGAGTGTTTGAAGCGGATGATAACTTCTGGCTTGCGGTTCTTCCTCTCTGGTTCAGGCGCCCATGTATCGGTGGGAAGATGGTCAGAGGGGTCAATCTCACGGCCATCATCCCCGATGATTGGGTGATCTAGGTCTCGATGAGGCTCAGTCTTTCCGCGTATCACGGCATCTCGAGCTTGCGAAGGCGAGTCATATGCCGGGGAAGGATCTCGGCTGGGGGGGTGAGAGGCATTTGGATTTAGAGAGATGTAAGAGTCTGGAGAGAAAGGGATTGAAGAGCCACCGCGGACGTCCGAAGAAGAGGGCCGCGGACTGACTGACTTCCGGGTCACAGCCCGCATATTAGGGCTGACAGATCCACCTCTGCTAGAAGTGGGTCTTTGTTCAATAGGCCGGGGCGATGTTCGCAGGGGGTAGACAGGAGCATCGTAATGAGCAGGTGCCGATATAGGAACTGGTGCAGGCGGCTGGGAAATCATCATTTCATCGTCCCAGTGAGTGCTGCGTCTGTTGACTGATCGCTCGAGTGCTACTCTCTCAGATGAGTCTTCCGGTTCATAGCCTGCGACGAGGCTTGCGGGCATTGCTGGGGAGTTTCCCATTGAAGAGGGGTCCTGATAGCGATCGCGGTGGGACGTGGTAGACATGCTCGGTGGAAGATGGGGGACTGAGGATCGAGCAGTAGATTGGGGTGTATAGGGTGCATATGGGCGGGGCGACGTTTTCGGTGTAGGCAGCTGAGAGTGCGGCCTTCGTGACCCGTGTGCCGGTGGAGGAGGGGGCGGTCCGTCATCATCTTCATCCTCTACTCGTGGTTGCATCCCGGCATACTCTGGGTGGTAATCATGACCATGAGCAGTGATCTGTAGAGGCCGAACTCTGTGTGAATGGTACCTCGGGTCATCCACTGGCCCTGAAGATGAAGGCATAAAGTCCGAAGCTGGCACCTCGTGCGTATGCGTTGCGCCATATGACATGGGATCTGGATCGTATCGAGGTTGCTCTATTTGAGCATAGAGACTCTGGCGTGTAGAATTGTATGGCACTTCCTGATGGGGATCTGCCTCGTAATGGTTTTGCCTGGCGAGGCGATAATCTCTCGAAGGTGGCTGATTATACTCGGGATGATTCCGCAGTTGTTGTTGCTGCTGCTGCAGTTGCTCCAGTTTCTGTTGCTCCAGTTGTTGCAGCTCCAGCTGTTGTTTCAACTGTTGTTGCCGCTGTAATTCTTGTTGCCGCTGTAGTTCTTGTTGCTGTTGGAGTTCTTGTTGCCGCTGGAGTTCTTGTTGCTGTTTGAGTTCCTGTTGCCGCTGGAGTTCTTGTTGTCTCTGGAGTTCTTGTTCCTGCTGTTGCTGTTGCAGTAGACGCGAGTCATACGGGGTTTCAATAACTTCATTGGAGGCATAAGGCAGTTCATGGGTGGTTTGTCGGCGGAGAGGAGCAACAACTGCAGTGTCCCATTCTTGAGTGTAGTTATCGGCACCATCATACCCGCCCCGAGATGGAGGTGGGACAGGAGAAGGTGCGCGATAAGATGATGCATCGTATACAGGCTCTGAATGTCTTGGGGCATAGGAGATGGTGTCTGGAGCACCAGATAGGGTATTTGAATGTTCAGGAAGGGCGGGTCTCGACGGGGCAGGGTGGTGAAGTGGAGGCGCAGAGTGAGCTTGTTCCAGAGGAGCTGGCCTTGGCGGGGCCCCTGCAGGGCCGCTGGGCAAGGGTCGTCGCTTGACATCTTTCAATTGTCGCGGACCAGATAAACTCGTGTTGCTCGGAGTACTAGGGACTTTGCCTTGGACCCGGTCAGCGGCTTCTTGTCGGCGTCCAATCAGGACCTCATCTTGTTGTCTGGTGTCGTAGTAAGTCATTTCCATTCGGATATCTCCTGCATATTTCCCACGGTATTGAAGTGGGTGCCAGTGATCATTCTGGCTACCGCCCGGGATGATCAAGCTTTGTAAATCGATCCAGGTCTCGCCGATCAAGTCGGTCTTCTTATCGTCATTGAACACAGAGACCTTTAGCTTGAAGTAATCGGGGGATTCATGTACAGTAAATCGAAGTTCCGAGTCCCTAGGCAAGTAAGCTACAATTTCCACGTCTATCAGGCCAAAAGCTTACCATCGCGGCGTTTGTCCTCCTCGCAAGTCTGTTTGTGTCTTCTTTGCTTCCTTGCCCAATCGTGCTGCAGCATAAGGGTTCTGTTTGCCCATAGTCTTCCGGTTGGGTAGGTTCTTGGCTCGATCGATGATAGCGACCAAGGTACCGATAATGGGCCCATCGACGGAGATGTCAGCGAAGATGCCCGCCGCATGGTTGACCTTGGAGACCTTCGACATTGTCCAGGATTCTAATCAATCACTGGGAATATTGAATATAAACAAAAATTACCATTGACGCCAATGTCTAGGGAGAGGGGAAGAAGAAAAGAGAAAAGGTACCTCTTTGGAATATCGGAAGTGGGTATTGGAGGTGGCTGGGGTTGTATCAGATCTTAAGAATTGATTGGCTGTTACCCCTGGCGGTGTCTGGACGGGGTGATGTACCATACCATGGATACACAAACCTTGCATCCCAAGTAAACAAGGAAACTACGATGAACGTCATTTCATTACATTTCGTTACCATGTACTCTGTACATATTAGTATATTTCCAAGGCTGCTATATAATTATCATCCTCATATATATATTGCAGTATATTGCAGTATATTGCATGATGCCATTCCAAGCCATCTCTACCCAACCCCAGTCAGGTATTCCACATGCAGTGGATCTCCGTCAGCTTCGATCGGATCCCCAGCCACCGCGGATTCAGAGATTTGCGCATTTCCTGGTGGACCATTGCGCGGTCCAGACAAGATCGTCATCCCTCTACACTCCGTATTCCGTACTTTTGCTTGTGAATCCGGTTTCAGCTGCATTGGGGCTTCAATAAGCCGTCAAGCCGTCGCGGCTCCCCCACCTTTAGGGTTAAGGAGCTGCACCACGATCCCCCCTCCACCCCCCCACTGGATTGCCATAGCGACCACTCACAGCCCTAATCACCCTGTGTACAATGTGAGTCGGATTCAAGGCACGGAGTAGTTATGCCCTTTTCTTTTGATACTGCATGTCATACATCGGCAATATTACTGAGACTGTCTTGTTCGCCTGCTCTACACATATTATTATCCCCTACCGACTCAAGATATTTTTATGATTAACGATGTTGCCTGTCTCACTGCCTCAGTGGGTTCGCTGGGCAATCAATCCCCGCCAGGGTTACTATTATTAATATTACCAGATTGTTAGAAATGTGGAAGCCTACAACGTACAAAGTATCCATCAGATTTCAGATTTATCTTTATGTTGCAGACGGGGGTCATTTGATGGTGATATTAGGCTTGCAGAGTACTTGAGGGAAGATCTCTCGAGGTTGATCGGAGGACAGGGTATTTTACTCGGAAAATCGTGTAACTAACAACTGGTACCAAGCATACCATACAAAAGTGCATAATACATCGATGCCCGCACAGTTATAAGCCGGAATCGTTCTGTTAAGATCTTATTGTTAGATCAACCTCGCTATCGCCGAAACTAAGACTAACCCAATAAGAACTTAACCGCCTAGCGCTGAAATAACCCCTAAATCGAGTGAATCAAAGATCTAGTTATCTATAATATAAATAGTTATGAATAATAATAATAATAATAATAATATAGCCGAATATCTCTCCGCGGGTTTATCCTCTCGCGTTATACTAAAAGACTCGATAACTTAGGATATGAACCTTCCTTCCATATAATTAAAGCTCCTTCCCTTTTCATCTAATCGCTGCTTACTATCTTCGAAATTATCGAGTAAATCCATTGTAAAGCCCTATGAGAATGGTGGGTGGTAATAAAGAGATTGTAACAAAGAGACATGGTACCGGGTACTTCAATAGAACTGAAAAAGATACAAATAATAATAAATAAACTGGTCACGGTAACCTCTCCCAACTCCAACACCTGACGGGGGTTAATACCCTGGCTTGGCACAACTCCTAACCCTCGTCAACAGGAACCCGCAGAATCTCAAAGTAATTCAGCCCCGTCGAGACGGGTACCTGACCCCGCATAATCGAAGCAACAGCATTTCGACGGCCAGCGTCTCTTAATCATTCTTATTAACTGTTCTCTACAAGGGCATCCAAAAGTTAATGGATCCGTTCGAGAGCAATCCTCTACGGGGTTGGAGGCTAGAAACCGGGTATGACGCGAATGGAGACCGACATCATCAACGACCATCAGGCTCCGAGCGCTGGCGGTCTGTGCGATGTTTAGGGAAGGGGTCTTTTGGCGACGTCTGGCAGGAGCATTGTATATCGGGACCCTCAAAGGATGCTATTCGCGCTGTGAAACGTCTCAGTAAGCGGCAGTCGACTTTTTCGGAGATGTCCAGGCGGGAGCTCAACGCCCTAGTTACATTCTCTAACTCTCACATCCCTGAGGTACAGCGGGCGGAAAGGGCACTAGGTCAAGTGCCTGATGAGACTGGAAGGCTAACTAAACTCAGTATAGAGACTATTTCGTCCAATGCCTTGGCTGGTTCGATGACATAGAGCATTTCTACATCGCAATGGAGTTCTTCGAATACGGTGACCTCCAGAAATACATAATAAAGCCATTCCCGGAGCCCGAAGCGGCGTCAATCACGGCCCAGGTGGCCCAGGCTTTGCAATGCATGCATCAGAAGAATTTCGTCCACCGGGACATCAAGCCTTTGGTAGGGTCTGATGCCGATCGATCTTTGCTTAGCGATACTAACGTGGTGCAGAATATCCTCGTTTCCTGTCTAGGTCCCCGGTGGCACGTTAAAGTAGCGGACTTTGGAATTGCTAAAAACATGGATGGCACTGCTCTTGGAACACTCCAGATTGGCTCTCTTGGATACATGGCGCCGGAGCTATGGGGTAATTCGCCGGATCCATACACAGCGGCTGTCGACGTCTGGGCACTCGGGGCTGTGGCATTCTGCTTAAGGACCGGATTTCCCCCGTTCCGCACCATCCAGCACTTACTCGACTATGCCCGTGATCACAAAACACATTTCCCCCTGCGGCCACTAGGTACATCGAGCGGATTCTGCATGAACTTTGTATTAGGCACTATGGCCGAGGCTCCCGAACGACGACTCACTATCGAGCAAGTCTTGGCGCATGACTGGCTTTCTATGCAGCTCGGTGTCTCTCAGGAGTAATCTTCTATAGGTCAAATTCCCAAATATAGGGAGCTATTCTAACATGATATAGAGGCGAGCCGGGTAGAAACGCGATAGACGGTCTGACGGCCTTAAACGTACCGCCGTCTAACGCCTGGTCGGACATATATAGCAGCCCTAGTACTCACCAACCGCAGCCTCGTTCACCTAGCACGCCGGACATAGATCCAGTGCCCACGCCATTACCGTCCCGTAACTCTCCCTTGCGACCGGGTGCACAGAATTTAGGAGAAGTTTTAGAGAAAGGGATGAAGAAGCTCACAGTAGCGGCGACATACCGCGGGCAACAGGGATATGACCGGGAAGAGAAGATCGGGAAAGAATTGGCTAGTCAGGTCGGTTTAGAACGGGAAGTGGTTGGTTACCACAATGGCGGCCAGCTGGCGTCGGGGTCGGTGGACGGGACAGTCAAGATCTGGGATCTAGCAACGGGGCACTGTATATCGACGCTTAAAGGCCACAGCTATCCGGTCCGTTCTGTGGCCTGGTCGCACGACGGCGGCCGGCTGGCGTTAGGGTCATCGGACAATACAGTCAAGATCTGGGATCTAGCAACGGGGCACTGTATATCGATGCTCGTAGGCCACGGTTGCCCCTTCTCCGTGGCCTGGTCGCACGATGGCGGCCGGCCAGCGTAAGCGCTACGAGATATGGATGTGTGAATCTTTGTGGAAAAATTGCAGGTCGATAGTGGTTCTTTTATACGTCTCTATCATTTGACCAACTTCCAGCTTTTCTATTTTCTAATCTATTTAAAAACAAGGGGTTGGGACGGTATTTAAGATACTGATACTCACTAAATATTGCTCTACCAGCTTCCAGTCACCCGAAGAACGTGGCAAGGCCGTTAGAATCGCCTTCGTTATGTGAATGCTTGTGAGTATCGTATAACTCTCGCAAACGTGATCACAACGGAGCCGTCCAACTAGCGTACTGAGGAATATTAAACCACCGCCAGATATTTCCTATGTAGTAGGCATAATCTGTTGAATCAGCTCTAGTTGCCGTTGTCGTACTTAGGCTGCCCCTTCAGAATCGCTGTGACGCTTTCATAAAATCAGTACAACATACGGCGTCCACCATCTTAGCTCGCCAGGCTGTCAGGTTTACTTCTATTATCTTCTCTGTAGCCTCAAAGTAGAATTGGCACATCGTTTTAACGTGTTGTCTTAGGCATTGTTATCTGCTACAGAAATACGCAGAGGAGAGAGGCGGAGGGTGGGTAAGAGAACAGTGACGAAGAGAGAGCTGTACATGGGTCACCTCATGTGATCCCATAATAGTATATCGCTCTTCTCTATTCCCCTATCTCGCTACTTCTTTTCCCTTCTTCTCGCCTATCTCCGTCTAACTCCTCTCTATCTAGCCGAGTAGCAGGCATTGAGCTGCCAATGAAGGACACGTCGTATAGTGTACCACATCCCTTAATATTATAAAATTGGGATTGAAGGTGAACTATTGGACGGGATTGCGCCTATGGAGAGAAAATGACGCTAGAATTTTCGTGCTTTCGTAAGCTTAAAGAGCTTAGATGGAAATGGCATTGAGTCGCATAATGACCTGTAGAACTGTGAGTCGAGTTCGCATGCAAATCAGTCGCTCAAATGCACTAACCTTTTCAATATATCGAACGCCAACCAGGATTCCATCTTCATCTTGGAATTCTCGCTCGTCGCCAAAATCAACATTCTCAGGGTCAAGGCAGGTAAGGCAGGTGACTACAACCTCAGAGTAAATAGTGCCCATTCTGCTCCTTAATTCGCCCTGCGCTAATGAGAGTAGATGGTCCTTGAAACGTGAAGGTTGAACACTGTCATCTAAAGAGTAACCGTGAATAGCAACTGGCTTTTCGCTTGCGTGGGGCAAAAGTGCCTCAGCGTTCTCATAATCCACAAAGCTCTCCCAGAGCCCAACTTCAAGCAAGCAGACCCCCAGACTGTAAATGTCGTGTTGCATAATATAATCGGCCATAGGAGTAGGCCCCATGCGAGTAGGATGCTGGTACAGACTTTTCTGCCATGCGGAACTGCCCTTTCTCAAAGTATTTCCTTCTGCGGCCCGGAAATTACCGAACCCAATAAGAAACGCAGAACCTATCCCAGTAGGTCCGTTGTTCAATAGTATAACAGTCTCCGGGCGGATGTTCTTATGGACGAAACCAAATATATGAACGTAATTGACTGCTTTCGTAAGACCCTGTGCAATTCTAAGACGATCAGATAAGGACTCGGTTCGTGCAATATCCTTCAAACTCTTTCGGAGACTGCGCGGCTGCGAAAACCCCGAAGGAACTCGGAAAATAAAGGTCAACGCCTTTGAACTCAGTTGGTCCCCGTTCTTATCTTGGTGTCTGACAACACCTTTACAGTTGAGTAGACCAAACTCCAGAGCATCCGAATAAGCTAGCTTCTGTGCTAGGTCGCGGCTGTCTCTCTCGAATTGTCTCAAATTCAATTCTGGGGAAAGTTCATATTGCTCTAGAACAAACTGCAACGATGTAGAAACTCTGCCTTGCCCGATACGTGCAGTAGAGAGTGGGATATCGCAAAGTTGTAGGGATTTTAGACCTTCTTCGGGAAGGAAAACTGGTATTCTAGAAGACTCGTCGGAGTGAAGTGCGGTCCTCAGTAATCGAGCGGACGAGATTGGTGTGTGTGGGGCACCGATTGGACCATGCGGATGCGAGTGTAGTGTAGTATCAATGCCAGATGTACTCTTCACAATTAGATACCACGACGGATCAAATATCTGCTGCCAGAGCTCGAGTTCTTGAATGGCCTTGTCGATCTTCTGCTGCAACAAGGCGTATTTCCATTTTCGAATTCGCATTTCATCCTTTCCAGGTCTGGTATCCTTCGAGACGGCCTCAAGGCTCTCATTTGCGATTTGAAGTTTGCTGAGAAGTATCTGAAGGGTTTCCTGTTGAATATTCCGGTGTACTTCATTTAGGGTTCCCTCAACTTGTTGAAGTACCTCGAGCTGAACTTCAGTTCGCATCCAATGATGGTTCACCCGAACCTTTCGCTCTTGAAGCTCCTTGCTTGCATGAGCAAATGCGGAACATGTTTGCACCAGTAATTTCCCATATCTATCAGCATTAATAGCATGAAATATCGTATCTCTATAACTCACTTACCTTAGACACAAATCCACGAGGGACAGAACCGAAATCGGGTCAACCATCTCTCGAGATCCAATCGGTGAAAAGGAGAGAATTAGAACCAGCTCGGTGGAATACGTGGAGCGGGGCTGTGTGAAAGATGTGATTATGGTGCATCTATTCAGTACTCCTGTACGGAGTAGTGGGGTGCTCTGAAGGCAGCCAATCTCGTATCACTTTTTCGAATCTCGGGTGAACCCCGCTCATTCGAATCTTGGCAAATTTGTCAGCAGTTGGGTGATGCACACTGTATGCCTAATTGAGGCTATACTGCCATTTCAATGAGAGCAAAATCTCTGGTTCTCCAAATATCTGGCAATCTGGTTTATATACTGAAAAGGCTGACATAATCTGCAAAAAGCACCTAGTTAGTTATGTGTGACCACATCTTGGTAGCCAAGCTTTCCTGTATGGGAAGGTGCTCTATCAGGGGACCTGGTGTTGGGCGCTTGGCACGGCTACCTCTAATATAGATTCTAGCTTTTAGTTTAATAAGAACCTTGGAAAGTTATTAATATTAAATTTATAGATAAAAATCTGGATTAAAAGAAGTACCTAAATACTTTGATCTTATAGTCGAGGCTTAACTTTATATACCTATTTTATCTTAATTAATTCCGCTTCGAGTCTTATAGTAATAAAGAATCCTTTAGTAAATAGGTAGTTAAGTATGTCTTTCTATAACTATAGTTTAAGAAAAAGATTATCTTGATAACTATCTATTTAGCTAATTAGGCCTAGGGGCATGTTACTCTACATTTGTATGCTTCCCTGTATGAGCGAGCAGTTCCGGCCGGAGTTGGCATTACGTCTCCTTCCCAGCTCAGATACTCGGACGCCATTTCACATACGGTACCAGTTGCGGGTGCCAGCCAGTTTGGTATCAACCGGCTCCAGCACATGCCCACCATGTATTCAACCTTGGACTTTCACACCTTTGATGCACGGGCAAAGTCACATGTGCCAATGATGCTTGATGGATAAGTGCCAAGAGCTTAGTTTATGCCTTGTTGCCTCAGGTTGCCTCAGGCTTAAAGAACCTGATGCCCCAGGCAGAAAGAGTTACCGCCACCTTTCCCGATTGGGCGAGACGAACTTTTTTGATCGGCAGAAAAAAAGATGGTCTCCATGAATTTCACGATAGCACTCTAGTCGGCTTAACTTTACCACCCATTGCTCATCCCGGGCTACCTACCTAACTAATACCCCCCGAACAACTACTGTCTATCTACCGCTGCAACCATGGCGGCCCCCGTCCTGCCTCTGCAGCAGGTCAAGCTCGCCTCGTTACCCTCGACGCAGTTAACGCCCGAGCAACAATACTGGCGAACATTCAAAAACCCGCTCCTGATCCCGTCTCCGGCCAATGGCCCGGTCAATCTCATCACCCAGCCTTCCGTCCCTTCCTCTACCGCGGCATTCCCCTCTCTTACACAACCTCCCGATGTCTTCACCGTGACAACGGGCGCACGAGTCCAGATCTATTCGATTCGCACGCGGAAACTTCTGCGAACACTCACACGATTTGACGATACCGTGCGCGGTACTGATGTTCGTCCAGATGGACGTGTCTTGGTCGCAGGTGACGACACCGGTTCTGTGCAAGTTTTCGATGTGAAATCGCGCGCCATCCTCAAGACATGGAAGGACCACAAGCAGCCCGTATGGGTGACCAAGTTCTCTCCCAGTGACCCTACTTCAGTCCTCACAGCCAGTGATGACCGTACAGTGCGGCTTTGGGACTTGCCGTCGCAAACTAGTGCGCGCACTTTTGTCGGACACAGCGATTACGTGCGCAGCGGTGCATTCATGCCTGGCTCAATGGCTTCTTCTGGTCTGGTGGTCTCGGGTTCTTATGATCGTACTGTTCGCCTGTGGGATCCCCGAGTTGGAAACCGTGCCGCTATGACGTTCAAGATGGGTGCACCGATCGAGACCATTCTGCCCATGCCCGCCGGAACTACAGTTTTGGCCGCGGCCGATAACAAGATTGCGGTACTGGATATCGTGGCTGGTAAGCCGCTGCACATGATCCAGAGCCACCAAAAGACTGTCACTGCCCTTGCGTTGGCCTCCAACGGTGAGAGATTGCTCAGTGGTGCGCTCGATGGACACATGAAGGTCTTTGAGACCACTGGGTGGAACCCCGTCTCCGGATCCAAATACCCGTCACCCATTCTCTCTCTGCGCGCAATTACTTCCGGAACTGAATACGAGGATAAGCATATTGCCGTCGGTATGCAGTCAGGTCTCCTGTCTATCAAAACCCGACTGTCTGGTCAGCAGAAGATTAAGGAGCGGGAACGCCGGAAGGAAATGGCAGCTTTGTTGGAGGGCAAATTGGAGGAGCACGACCGGGAAGTCGCTAAGAAGAAGAAGACCCGTGGCTCTGGATGGGAAAAGCGCCTTCGTGGACGCGATTTTATCGGAGAAGGTGTGGAGATTGTAATTGAGGGCCAGGACCGCAAGAAGCGGAAGAGAGAGCAGCCTTGGGAGAACGACCTCCGTAAGGCACGCTACTCTGTTGCGTTGGACCAGGTCCTCACCTCGGCGGACAAGACCGCGCAACTTACACTGCTCACGGCCCTGCGCCACCGCTCCGCCCTCCGCGCCTCTCTGAAAGACCGCGATGAGGTCACTCTCCAGCCTGTCCTACAGTGGGTTCACAAGAACATCCGTGAACCCCGCCTGGTCGATCTTAGCGTCGAGGTCGCCATGAACCTCCTCGATATCTACTCTGGAAACCTGGGCCAGTCCGCACAGGTCGACAAGATGGTTGAGCGTCTGCACCGCCGGGTACGCGATGAAGTGGAGATGGCCCAACAAGCGTGGCAAACGAAGGGAATGCTTGACATGTTGAAGGCAACCTGATCTGACGGCCTTGAATCGCAACTTGGAGTTCGGGGTGTCTGGGATTCGCACACTCGGTGTATATGGCGGGCCATCTTTTGTACAGGGTTTGCATAAAGAATAAAAGTCGAACTATTTACCATTATTGACCGTAACATCATTCATTTGTATTATGACTGTGTATCAAGCATTCAACTTTGAGAATCCACTAGCAGGCGGCTGCAACCAATTCCGTGCATCATACTCCCATCCCTCCGCACCTTCAATAACATGGAAGGTATAGGCATACCGACTATTCAGGCTGGTATTCTTCTCGCTCTTATGTAAAACATTCCCATGAATGAGCACAAGCGATCCAGCCTTGATATCAAGAATCTCCAGATCCTCATCTGTAGCCTCCGAACTCTTCTCCTCCTCCATGCCTTTGGGCAGTGAAGGCCCCTGATTCTCAATAAATTCCGTACCCGCGCCATTCTCCTTCCTCACAAACCTCCTAGCAATGTGGCCACCCTTACTTCCCGTATGCGACCCCTTGTACATACCCAGCGTCCCATTCGCCGGTCCCGCATCCTGCAGCGCATACCACCAGCCTACGGCAGAGGGTGGATCCGTATACAAAAACTCCGAATCGCGATGGGACGGCACAGCTCCACCAATGGAGGGTTGCTTGCAGATAACCATGCTCTGCAGCACGCGAGGATCGGCGAATCCCAGGGACTGCGCGACGGCAGCGTTCCGCTCGTTAAGTGATATGGCGTTGAATGGAGGCGACAAGGTATGCAGCGAATGACCGATCTTGTTGACGGCGCGGTTTTTGGGTTTCAGTAGCGCGGCGCGGCCGGTCAATGGATCCGGCTCAGTACTGAACGCGTCTGGCTCGAAGAAGAAGCGGATCTTGTCGCCTGAGCTCAGGAAGTAGTCGTCGCCTACATGGTCGACAGTTTCGTCGCCCGTTGTGAACTGGGTGAGGGGGTGGGATTCTAGTGGGAACTCCTCGAGGAGTTTGTTTGTTTCGGCGAGGAGAGCGGTGACCTCGGTTGGGGTGAGGTAGTCCGGGAGGACGAGGTACCCGTTCTCCCTGAAGGAGGCGACTTGAGCTTCGGTAAGTCCGGCCATGGGGTGCTTTATGTTCCAAAGTTGAAGATGAGTTGGTTTCGATGTTGAAAAGCGGGGGAGAGGTGATAAGCCATTCTGATACGCCCAGTACCTTATCTAGGGCTTCATCCGTGCACCGGGCATCTATGGACAACGTCTACACGCTCAATATATGCTTCAGTTCCTCAGCTCAGCGCTCGTGGGGTATCTCCAGACCCCTCGGCGACACCGATGGGACTTTGCCTCTTCCATAGAGGTTAGTTGCCGCAGGAGGCAATGATGCAAGAGGCAAGTAAACCTTGCCACAGGACAAGTCAAGACAAAAACTATATAAACATATCGGAATTGAGCAGCTTAGACTTCGAAAGCAATCAATATAACTTGTACATTTCCGATGCCAACATTTCACACAGAGAAGCTTCCTCAAGCAAACCAACATCAACACATCTCCCCAAAGGTTTAGTATCAACCTTCCTTTACCCAACTAAACGAACTCAATTGCAAATCATTCCAAGTGGACCAGATCAACTTTTTCCTCTCCCACATTCCACCGAGCGCGACCGTTCACCATGATGTCCGACTCTTTCACAAGTTCCTCGTGCTACTACAGTTCCACAACCAACGGCAGCGACAGCAAAACTACAACCGGACACAGGTATTCGACAACCTCATACACCGAACCCGACGGCACGACAGTCGTACGTACCGCCCAGCAAGATTTAGGCCAACCAGCAGTCGTTGAAGAGCGACGTTACGACAACACAGGCCAGGAACAGCTAGCTTTACCAGAGCCCGCAGGTGGTACCTCTGCGGGTGGAATACGGCGCATCACTGAACTAGAGGATGATGTTTCAGATTCCAAAAATTTCACGTCCCAAGATTCCTCGCCTAACGTCTTGGCTGGTATTGGGGGTGCGGCGGCTCAGCTCTTGGATGGGGACGGCGAGGACGATTCGTTTAATTTGGTTTCTTCGCCGCTGGGGTCTAGAGTTTATAATCCCGTGACCGGCACTTATAATGACCAACCCGAGTATGATATCGGTGGGGTTACTAGGCGTCATAAGGAGATGAAGGATGCTAGTGGTCGGAGGTTCGGACGGGAGGTGGATTTTGCAGCGGATGGTCTCTCGTCTTCGGCAAGGGAGAACCGCCCGTATGAGGATCCTAGTACAGGCACCAGGCTGCGGAGTGAGAGTGACGTGGATGTTAGAAATTTGATCTAGGGTGAGTGGATTGGTGGGTATTTGCATTGCTTATGGTAAGTAGTTACACTTGCTATATACATAAAACCAAAATGATATATCTGGTGAGTTCTTCATGCATATGTTAAGGATATCAAGAGATTGTAAACCCGAAATTTCCACGTTAATGTATGTTTAGTCACGTAGACGCAAGCGTCCCTCTGACCACCGGCTGCGCGCCTTCTCCCACCATTTGGGAATGTCGTAGGACCAGTGGCAAAGCATACCAGCAATGAAGCCGATCGCATCATTTTTGAAACCTACCAGCAATCCCACAGTGACCATCATGACAGTCCAGCGGCGACTGCGTTCTTCATCGGTAAGAAGAGGGCCAATATGCTCCATATTTGACAAAAGGTTAGCGCCCGCCTGGTTGAGGTCCCGAGCACCAGAGGTGTTGAGGCTCTCGCCCACGCTAAGCAGCTCCGCACCAGCTGCAACAACCATCACGCCGAGCAAGGCAGCAGGGAACCGCTTCAGAAGGTCAACCAAGGTCTCTCCAAAGAAAAAGCCAATAATAAGTTTCAACAGGCCGAGGAAGATCACACTTGCTCCTGAGCGAGCTCCGAACCGATACTGCGCTGCAAGACCACCAGATCCATGGCAGACGGGCATAGCACCGAACCAGCAGCCAATTAAGTTCATGCCCGCCACGCTCAGCCCGACATGAGTGATAGAGGGAGTGCGCACATCCGGCAGCAGATCATTCGCCAAGTGAACAACCGCCACAATGGAGTTCAGCGTGGTAAGAGGAATTTGACCAATGCCAGCATCCACAGCACCGACACGCCATTGAAGTGGGGTCGGAACCAGGGCGAAAGGATGCCACACCTCGAAACTGGGCATCTGCCCCGCCAATGCAGTCCGAATGATAGCAAACACCAGACCCAGCGCTAACACGGCGAGCGCATAGGGTACTCGGCGATAAATATTGGTGAGCAGAAGCGCAACAAATGCAGCAACTGCCCAGATACGGTTATCGGCCCAGGAGGGGCTGATCCAGCCCAAAGGATGAAGCATGCTGCTGCAGGCTGCGATGACCAGGGATAATCCCGCCCCGACTTGGATACCCTTGATGACTGGAATGGGAATTACACTGGCGAACCAGTGTAAGATACCCGTCAAGCTGAAGACAAGGATACAGGCTCCGACGAAGATCCCCGCTGCAGCAATCGTGCCGTTTGAGAAACTACGCGCGATTGCCACTGCGGCGATGGCCTTCATCGGCTGGACTGGCAGTGGAATACCGAAAAATACACCCGTTAGAATATTGAAAATCCCCGAGAAAATCAATGTGCTAGCGAGGGAGACGGTGCCATTGGCAGCTAGCGCAATCGCGATAGGCAGAAATGTGCCTAGGTCGCCAAGCGAACCTGAGATCTCGGAGACATAGTGGCGCTTGAAGATGCGTAGATTATAAGTGTTGATTTCGCGTAGTGACTGGATAGCCATGGTGAGATGGTAATTCCGAGTTCATGAAGAGGGAGAGAGCGCGGATAGCCAAGCTCGCTTTATGAGCCCGTCGATCTACCCCGCCCCCTAAGATCCTGTTTCAATTTGGATTCTGACGTATCACTAAATTTATATATCACAAGAATAGTCGACCGCTTATGCAGCCTTAACATTTTTTGGTGGTCTTCTTGGTGGTCTTCTTGGTGGTCTTGGATGTTCTTTTCAGATGTGTACGAAGGCGGTAGAAAACATGAACTGTGCAGAGGATTTTTTAGTATATAACTATAACTAACTAGCGATTGCTCAAGATTCTATACTACTTCGCATCCCTAGGTCCGAAGGCGTCGTGAAGTAATATGCTCTGTCCGTACTTCAATGCCGTAATTTTGCCCTGATAGTAGTCTCTCTCGTAGCATCCAAGTACTACTTGGAGTGTTGAATCTGTTCCCTATCTCAGTGATCAAATAATATATAGGTTACTCTGTGGGAACTAAGGGTACTTTACGAGCAATGTTGGAAGCCTCGACTAATTTTTGAAATTTGAAAAAGTTTCTGCGAAGACTACATTGAGGAAAGAAGATTGTCTCATGGCAAGGTCTGAACTAGCAAAGTCCGAATAGCCTATTCCGTAATATTCATGCCGGTCTTGAGGTAAGAATATGTAAAGTCGGTCCACGGGTCCCTAACATATGCATAGAATAGTCATCTTTGTTCCTACTAATATAGGATGTTTAGACTTGCCAGAGAATGGCCAGCCCACTGACAGCTATTATATATGAGCATATCGGGGACTTGTTCTTTCTTTGGCTGTAATTCCAGGAGTTCCCAACTTCCCTCAGAAAGGTTTGACAACCAGGCGTTGCATTACTAATATGCGAGCCCGATGAAAAAAGTCAGAGAACCCCAACCAGCCAAGTCTCTTCAGCTACCAAGTTTCTCGTCGCTATGCCTAAATATCCAGAACTTCGACTTGAAGCTTGAAGTGCAGCGCAGATTATATATGTGATCACCAAGTTGAAGACCCCGTAATACTGCCCCATTACAATCAACCAACCTCGGGAGTTCGCCGGCCCGTTAGATTTCCGACTTCCGTCGGAAACGGTGAAGAATGCATGGATATATAAATAGCCAGTCTCACAGGCTATAGCTTCTCCACTACATTTCTTCCACTTAATTCTAGAAACCCAACCCGAAACAACATAATCTAAATCGGGTATGGCGGTTGATCCTAAGTTTCTGCTACTAGATACTAGTACAATAGCCCTTGACCATACACATTCTACTGTACCACTCCCGGGGTATGCTCTCTTCTCCTGTACACCCCGAATGGATGTCAGGCAGTCACGGGTACCCACTGCATATGCTTTTGTATTGTGAAACCGTTGAATCAATAGCCACTTGAACTATGTGGTCATTACTGCAGATCATCTAATATGTGACAGTATAAGGGGGAAGTACTGCATATGCAAGATGTCATAAAGCCACTGTAGATCATCCCCTTTTTCTGTAGATATACAATGCTGAACTATTCTAGTGGTAAGTTACTTGATGTTTGCAAACAAGTTGTCTCCTTCGATATTTTTCTTCCATCAACTCAAGTATCTCTTCTACCTCCTCGTGCTCGTTGTAACAGCTACTGTCGACGAAACTGCATAGCGCAAAAAAAAAACCTGTGGACTGTATCAACAAGGAATTGGTCAAAGAGAATGCAGATTACAAACTTCTTGGCAACAAGCTCAAAAAATGACACAAATTATGGATCGGGTGGTTATGAAAGAGTCAAATCATATATCACGGAAGAACAGAAACGAATCCTTTGGAAAATCGAAGATGATGGATGATGTGGGGAAACGGCTCTCATCAGATGATAAGAATGCCACAATGCAGAAGATAATGAGAGCAATAAGAGATCAGGGCATGCGCTGTAGTTACTAAGGATGTGGGCTGGTAGTGAGCGATGTTTGCTTTTTGTACAGGGTGGGCTGAATAGAAATTTGTCGGCAGTCTTTCAATGGCAAGGAGTGGAATACTTTTACCACATCTGTAACCCTAAGATGCCTTGGTTTACAACTCCAACTAGCTTCACACTTAACAGACATCTATCAACTGCATGTTTGCTGGGGATACTGTTCTCAATTCTCAACCCCAATAAACTCTTCGTCAGATAGTTGCCACGGGGTGTTCTGGTGATTTTCAACCTATGATTTGCTTTCTCACTTAAGTTCAAATCCCGTGGGGGTGATATTGAAGGAATATCTTTTGCATAAATAATGAACCCCATTTACATAATATCATTATGTAGTACTAGTTAACTAGTTAACTATTATTCCTCCATTTGGGTTTGATTTACAGATGTACCTAGGTTACCCTGCATGAGATCTCTATCCACAATTTTTAGGCTGTGTTATTGACTCTGTTTGACAAGGCAAGCCTTATAATTAGAGTCTGCACGTGGCTCTTGTTATGGATCTAGCTTATAAAATTGATCACTTAATTGCTGTATTCCAAGGTGATGTACTTGTTATGTGTTAGTTCTATGAACAAAGAGCACAGCCAATTCAAAATAGTAGGGAGAGTAGGGAAGGTACATGAATGTAGCCAACCCACATCGTCAAACCATGCAAAAATCCATATATATGACCACAAGTGAGAGCAAACAAACCAAACAAACAAAGAACGATCTTCAAGCATGTGATAGCATGTGATCGCATAGTCGCGACTAAGGGTGAATAGTTACATAACAACTAGTTACATGGTTAGCTAGTTAGTGGGTCTGCCAAGTGCCACCAAGTATTTAACTAGTACGGAGTACTGTAGATAATGTTGCTGCGAGATCGATCGTCGATCGAAAACGGTATTTTGTTTAGTTATAGGGCACATCGGTTAGAACAACAGTCCGTACCTACTACATATATAAGACCCATGGATGGATGTTGGGATAATCAGCGGTCTACCAGATGAAGATGCGCCAAAAAAGCGGCATTATGCAATGTTGGAAGCAACATTGAAATATTAATGCTTTCAGATGCACAAACTATGGTATGTCAGGGTGCGTTGTATAACTCTTCCCGGGTACAAAAAGAGGTCCTGTGAATCACGAATTGTAATCGAATCTAGAATCTCGGACTTGTTTCAAAGTATTGTACGCCGTAGAATGGACCGGTTTGTTCCCGAGCCGATACCCACTCAATTAGACCGAATTTTCGTCCGAGTCTTACCTAGGTACATGTTGGTAATCTGATAACTTATTAATTCAGATGTTGTAATCATTGGGGGAGATTAAGGAACAACTGAAAAAAAGGCCCACATGTGGAGTTCCAGGATCCTTGTAACGTCGCAAGCTCGACTGTGTTGATAGGCTTGGCCACCTTGCGGCCCGATCATAAATTCCAATATTACCTAGTTATGTGCAGAAGGTGGATCCATTTCAGGGATTGTGCAGGGTTTTTGTCCACGGGTGCCGAGCAAAAGGTGGACCGGGGGCTCGGGATCTCCCAGATCCGTCCTCCCGGCTGGGGTCCAAGAAAGTTCCGCTGACTCATCACGAGGCTTAGAAATTCAGAGTTTGATGGCGTCAAGCTGAGAGCGTAGGGCAATTAAGGCTATGATGACTCTAGGCTCCCTTTTGCCTCGAAATTGCTCATCCGAATTGAGTATCTATGTTGTACCCAATCATCGCCCTAGGAATACTAGTAAGGTCCAGCTCCACATATATATTTTTATATATTTTAATTTATTTTTCTCGGGTTTTTTCTTCAATTGCTCCGACCCCCGACCCAATCCACGGTTCCATTACAATGTAAGATGTCACCTAAAAACGGAAATAACCACAGACTTTAAATACCTGATCACTCCCTCTCCCCCCTTGGACTGATTTTCCATAAATAATTTGGTTTCGAATATTTCCGTCAAATATCTCTGTGCGCTTAAATTTCCCCCCGTGATCGTGGTCCATTATATCTTGGCTCGGCACCATGGCATCGGACACAAGCTCCCTGGAGCTGAGGGAAAAGCGTGAACCAACGCCACCTCATACCGGAGATGCATCAACTCTCGGCGACTCTCCTATGGCATTCATCGATCAAGATGATGTTGAGACTCTCACTAAAATAGCTACTCAACGGTCTCGCCGACAATCCACCCCTGGAACCACAGATCCCCTAGCAGTCCTCGCTCAACAGGATCCATCTCTCGATCCCCAATCCGGAAAGTTCGATTTGCAAAAATGGCTCCAAGCAGCTTTCAATGATATGAGCCGAGATGGCCGCTCGGGACACACATCGGACGTCGTTTTCAAAAAACTCAATGTATATGGATCGGGCGCGGCGCTGCAGTTCCAAGATACAGTCACATCCACCCTGACTGCCCCTTTTCGGTTGCCTCAAATCATTCGACAATCACACTCTCCCCAAAGGCGAATCCTCAAGGATTTCAATGGTATTTTGAAAAGTGGCGAGCTGTTGCTTGTGCTTGGTCGGCCAGGTGCCGGCTGTAGTACACTTCTGAAGTCTATGACTGGAGAGCTGCATGGTTTGAATATGGATAAGGACAGTGTCATCCATTACAATGGTAAGACTCGCGCTCCAACACAACTCTACAATTCAATCTAACAATCACCAGGAGTTCCTCAACCTCGCATGATGAAAGAGTTCAAGGGCGAACTCGTATACAACCAAGAAGTATACACCCTACATTCGACACTGCCAATAGACCTATTGCTAACTTTGAATTACACAGGTTGATAGACATTTCCCTAATTTGACCGTCGGTCAGACTCTGGAGTTTGCAGCTGCAACACGAACTCCCGCTCATCGGTTCCAAGATATGTCGCGCATAGAATACGCCAAATACATGGCTCAGATCATCATGGCTGTCTTCGGACTGAGTCACACATATAACACGCGCGTCGGAGACGATTTCATCCGTGGTGTTTCGGGTGGTGAGCGAAAGCGTGTCAGTATTGCAGAGATGGCCCTCGCCCATGCTCCAATCGCTGCCTGGGACAACTCTACTCGAGGATTGGATTCCGCCACGGCATTGAAGTTTGTCGAGGCTTTGCGCCTGTCCGCTAATATCACTGGCTCGTGTCACGCGGTTGCTGCTTATCAAGCAAGTCAAAGCATCTACGATGTATTTGACAAGGTGATTGTACTTTACGAAGGTCACCAAATCTTCTTCGGACCTGCTGCCGCGGCCAAGTCCTACTTTGAGCACCAAGGCTGGGATTGTCCAACTCGACAGACCACTGGAGATTTCCTCACTTCGATTACAAATGCTCAAGAGCGGCAAGCGAAGCCCGGCATGGAAAATCGTGTTCCCCGTACGCCTGAGGACTTTGAAGCTGCATGGCTCAAGTCGCCTGAATACAAGCAATTGCTGAATGAAACTGCTGAATATGAGGGACAAAATCCCGTTGGACATGATGCGCCCGCCGTCGCTGATTTCCAGGAATGGAAGCGCGGCGCGCAGGCCAAACACACCCGGCCCAAGTCTCCATACATCATCAGTGTTCCTATGCAAATCAAACTCAACACCGTTCGCGCCTATCAACGACTCTGGAACGATGCTACCGCAACCATCTCTACAATCGTCACTAATATTATCATGGCTCTGATCATCGGATCAGTCTTCTACGGGACACCGGATGCAACTGCAGGCTTTACGTCCAAAGGTGCAACTCTGTTCTTTGCTGTCCTTCTCAATGCTCTCACCGCAATGGCCGAAATCAACAGTCTCTACTCACAACGCCCAATTGTCGAAAAGCATAACTCCTTTGCCTTTTATCATCCTGCCACAGAAGCCATTGCTGGTGTACTCAGTGATATACCAGTAAAGTTTGCATTGGCTGTCGTGTTCAACATCATCCTATACTTCCTGGCCGGTCTGAAACGAGAACCATCGAACTTCTTCCTCTACTTCCTCATCACTTTCATTATCACGTTCGTCATGAGTGCCGTCTTCCGCACATTAGCCGCTATCACCAAAACCATCTCACAGGCCATGGGTCTGGCAGGTGTCATGATTCTGATCCTCGTTGTTTACACCGGTTTTGTCCTCCCTGTTCCATCTATGCACCCGTGGTTCGAATGGCTTCATTACCTCAATCCGATTTACTACGCCTTCGAGGTCCTGATTGCCAACGAGTTCCATGGTCGCGAGTTCCCTTGCTCATCCTATGTTCCTTCATACGCCGATCTATCAGGCGATGCATTCAGTTGCACTGCGGCTGGTTCGGTGGCAGGCTCTAGAACTGTCAACGGTGACCGGTATATTGCACTGAACTACTCCTACAGCTACAGCCATGTCTGGCGAAACTTTGGTATCCTGATGGCCTTCTTGGTCGGTTTCATGCTCATCTACTTCGTCGCAAGCGAGCTGAACTCCGCTACTACAAGCACTGCCGAAGCTCTGGTCTTCCGTCGCGGTCACGAGCCTGCCAAATTTAAGTCTGGATCCGATGTTGAAAGTACCGAGCCATCCAAAGCTCCTGCTGCGGGTACAGAGGACAAGGGAATGGGTGCCATGGAGGCTCAGACCGATACCTTCACTTGGCGTGATGTGTCCTATGACATTGAGATTAAGGGCGAGCCACGTCGTCTCTTGGATAACGTTTCCGGATGGGTTAAGCCTGGAACGCTGACTGCACTCATGGGTGTGAGTGGCGCTGGTAAGACGACTTTGCTTGATGTATTGGCACACCGCACATCGATGGGTGTTATCACCGGTGATATGTTTGTCAATGGCCGTGAACTTGATGAGAGTTTCCAGCGAAAGACAGGTTATGTTCAGCAGCAGGATCTTCACCTCGACACTGCTACTGTGCGTGAGTCTCTGCGATTCAGTGCTATGTTGCGTCAACCAGCCTCCGTCTCGGTTAAGGAAAAGTACGACTATGTCGAGGATGTGATCAAAATGTTGAAGATGGAGGAATTCGCCGAAGCGATTGTTGGTGTCCCTGGTGAGGGTCTGAATGTCGAGCAGCGCAAGCTGTTGACCATCGGCGTCGAATTGGCCGCCAAACCCAAGCTGCTACTCTTTTTGGATGAGCCTACCAGGCAAGTACCCTAACCAACAAATTCCCATGCCTTTAAAATACTAACTCTGTTTTAGTGGTCTTGACTCTCAGAGCTCTTGGGCTATTTGTTCATTCCTTCGCAAGCTTGCCGAGCACGGCCAAGCAGTTCTTTGCACAATTCATCAACCCAGCGCCATGCTCTTCCAACAATTCGATCAGCTATTGTTCCTTGCCCGAGGTGGTAAGACTGTGTACTTTGGTCCGGTCGGAGACAACTCTAGCACAATGCTCGAGTACTTCGAATCCAACGGTGGGCGTAAGTGCGCGGATAGCGAGAACCCAGCTGAATACATGCTTGGCATTGTCAATGCCGGTAAGAACGACAAGGGCCAGGACTGGTTCGACGTGTGGAAGCAAAGCAACGAAAGCAAGCAGGTCCGGACTGAGCTCGAGCGAATTCATAATGAAAAGGCAAGCGAGCCCTCTGCTGTTGATGATCCCTCTCAAGGCCACTCTGAATTTGCCATGCCCTTCTGGTTCCAAATAATCCAGGTCACATACCGCGTGTTCCAGCAATACTGGCGCATGCCAGCCTACATTCTGGCAAAATGGGGACTGGGAATTGTGTCTGGTCTGTTTATTGGTTTCTCGTTCTATGATGCCAAAACGTCGCTGCAAGGAATGCAGACCGTCATCTACTCTCTCTTCATGATTTGCACAATCTTCTCGTCGTTGTCGCAACAGGTATGTTCAAACCCAGAACCTAAGCAAGTGAACATACACTAATCTCACCAGATCATGCCCGTGTTCGTCAGCCAGCGATCGCTCTACGAGGGACGTGAACGTCCTAGCAAATCCTACTCCTGGAAGGCTTTCCTCATCGCAAACGTCATTGTTGAGATCCCCTTCATGGTCGTCATGGGTATCTTGACCTACGCCTCTTACTTCTATGCTGTCGTTGGAGTCCCCGACTCGACGACCCAGGGAACTGTCCTCCTGTTCTGCATTGTCTTCTTCATCTACGCCAGTACCTTTACCCACATGGTCATTGCTGGTCTCCCAGATGAAACAACCGCCAGTGCAGTAGTCGTTCTTCTCTTCGCGATGTCTCTGACGTTCTGCGGTGTGATGCAGCCCCCATCTGCCCTCCCCGGCTTCTGGATCTTCATGTACCGTGTCTCGCCATTCACATACTGGATCGGTGGCATGGCTGGTACACAGCTTCACAATCGTCAAGTGGTATGCTCAACCACCGAACTATCCATCTTCAATCCTCCTTCTGGTCAGACTTGCGGAGAGTACCTCATGGAGTATGTCACCGCCGCGGGTGGTCAGTTGCTTAATCCCGAGGCCACGAGTGATTGCAGTTACTGCTCTCTCCAAGTTGCAGACCAGTACCTGATCACGACCGGTATATCCTATTCCGACAGGTGGCGCAACTTCGGCATCATGTGGGCTTTCATTGGTTTCAATATCTTCGTTGCGACTCTCATGTACTACCTTGTCCGTGTGAAGCGGTGGAGCAGTGCCGATATGAAGGAATCCGTGATGAAGCTCATTCCTGGCAAGAAATCGAAGGCTGGCAACTAAACTTTGTTACTGCCTTTCTTGCTAATATTCGTCATTCTTTGTCCATATTCTATATTTCCTTGTCATTTTTCTCTGATCTTTTTGTCCGTTCTTTCAAATGCCTTTTCGGCTATCCACTGACCTTGCCGTTTATCTCTCACATTTCTGTCACTTTACGTCTCTTGCGCTACACTGCTCAAAGAGAAAATATTCATTTAATAGACTATACATATATACATTACTAGAAATCACTTTGTTATACACATTTCAACTTCACTGCACCCAAGTACCTACCACCTGCAACCTCAAAACTACTAGTATTCTGCAACTAAGCCTATATACTGAACGTCTACGAAAGCTATGCTCGCTACCCCGAACAATGGCATTAATCATATCACTACCAGGCCGTCAGCCTAGAAGTGGGTGGTTACCAGTCGCTTTCCTATATGCACTATTTGGATGTCTGTTCGGATTTTATCCCCGATGCGGTTGCTATTATTGCTGTGTCTCAAGGAGATCCTGTTTTAAGATACCTAAAGTAAACTGGGTGTTCGTTGGGGGTTTCGGCTTAAGTGTAGCTTTGATGTGACAAGAATTGACCAGGAGTTGGCATTTGGTCTGTGTGTGGTTGTAGCTATTGAGGTGCCTTCCCGATTCAGAAGTTGTGATGTTTGCCGCAACATATAAATTCTCTCTCTCTCTCTCTCTCTCTCTCTCTCGCTCTCTCTCTCTCCCAGGTTGTGTTACTTTACAAGGGCTTCGACAGCAGACTCACCTGCGACGAGCAGCACTGAAGGAGGATGGGCAGCGGGCTGCCACGGTTCAAGATGCCAGTGAGGATCCATAAAGAGGAGGAATATTTGTTACTGGTGAGAGAAGTAGGGGGGATGCTGCACGGGCGACCGTTTGAGCACATCAGAGTAGGAAGCACACCAGGACTCTTTTCTCGGACACAGTGGGCGTTCGTCTTCTCAAGCCTCGGCGTTCGCTTAAGCAACGGATAAAAGGGAACTGATCGTCTGGTGCTGTGGACTCTGGTGAAGTGGGTTCGAGGGAGAAGGCGGGTGGTGGGTTATTTTCTTGTTTGCTCTGTGATGAATCGGTCTTGATGATGTGAAACATCCATCGGATCTGGCGACACCCTCTGTGGTGGCCGGGCAAGCTTGATCGGAGGCTCGCAATTGACCTACTGAGAGCAAACTTTTTGTACTTGTTTCTTTTCTTGCGTGGTATCCTTGTGGGCTTGTGGGTGGCGGGTAATTAACTGATGAATCCATCTATTTGTTTCAAAAGGCAATCGAAATTGACCTGCAAGTGGGCTTGACTTGTTTGTGAGATATATGATACATGAACCACTGCTTGGCTAATTCTTCTTTTATCCCAGGACCTCAAAATAGTTGATCTTTCAACTGTTGGATCTATTTTATAGATCTGAGGATATTCAGAACTAACCTTATCTGTCTTATCAGTAACGCACAGACCAATGACCCATAGCCTACACCAACGTCAGGGCCGTAACACCGCGCAACGAACCAATCGTCCGACAACCTCCCAGGTCCTAAAATACCAACATGTATCCCGACACCGGCATTCCAGTTGAAGCCGAACCCTCCGTCTTCAGCTACGTCCTCTCCTTCCTACTCGTCGGCGTCGCATGGGGCTTCACAACCCCCTTTATCCGCCGCGCAGCAGCAGACTTCAACGCCCGACAAGAGAAGCAAGCAAACGAAACAAATACCCGAGGACGCTCCCAAGGATCTCCAGAAACCGGGTTCACAGATGCAGGCGAGGGACAAGAATTGCTCTCTCGGGAGGACGAAGTCCGTGACTCCAGCGACGAGGAAGGCGTGCGGCGACGGAGTACGAGCAGCAGTGATGTGAAGCGGAAACCGAATACAGCGGGCGCGTATACGGGACTGGATGATGGAAATGCTGGACAGAGTGCTAGTCGGGATACCGCGGGGGATAGGGAAGACGGCGCAGATGAGGACCAGGACCGGGATGATATACCCACGCCGGCGTGGAGACGTGGGACGCCTGTGAAGCAGTCATGGCTGCGGACGAAGGTTGTTACTGTTTTCTGGACGGTTGTTAATCTCCTTCGCACGCCTGCGTATGCAATTCCCTTGGTTATCAATCTCACGGGTAGTATTTGGTTCTTTTTGCTGGTTGGGAAACATGGTATGTGTCATTCCTTGGGATTCTTCAAGAGGCTTTTTGATGTTGTGGGTTTGAGGTGTGGGATTGCTAACTTGTTGCTTTGTAGAACTCTCTTTGACTGTGCCGCTTGCAAACTCGAGTGCGTTCTTGTTTACTGTTCTTGGGGAGTGGTATGTTGAGCGTAAGGTGATCGCGAGGCAGACCTGGTTGGGCATGGGCTTGGTACTTGGAGGGATTGCGTTATGTGTGCATTCTAAGAACCAGGTTTCTTGAAGTTGATTCAATTTGGGATTAGGGAGTTGGTGCTAATTTACATGGTGTCAATATATTTGGTGCATGCTAGACACTTAATGGAGCAATGTAACTTGTTTAGAACCTTCGAGGAAATTTCACAGGTGATAGGGGTGGCACTACATTCACTCATTCCTTGAAACTTCGCTTAATCAACTCTTGACTACACAGTTCCTGTGATGCTTCGGACACAAAGTTTGCGGAATAATCAATACTCCTCCATATCTATAGATACAGTACACAAATTCCCAGCTACATAAGAAACACAAAAGTCATCAGCCCAAGTATACATATGCAAAGGCAAGCACATGCAAAGGATGTACCAGATCGAACGATAAAAAAAGACAAAAACCAGAGAAATCAAGATATCATATCATTCCGCGTGTCACAAAGGACGAGAGGGATATCGCGGGCAAGTCATCAAACGCATTACATTTTCCATTTCCATTTGCGTACCAGACCGGGCCCGCCGTGGTATTGTAACCAAATCCAAATCCGGATAAAATCAGGGGGGATATATGAAAACATAGCATCTCTGCTGGCGCAAGAGAACATAATCATCATGCTTAAAAGTACACTAAATCAAACGCCACGGAACTAGAATGTGAATGTTAGTATGCGGTCAATGAAAATAGTAATGCAAGGAAGATAACTCACCATACGAACAACCATGTACCACATTGCGCCCATAAACTTGAACATTGACAGAGCAGCAACACTCCAGAGAACAACTTCCATGTAGATCATGGAGCGTTCGGTCTGCGCATCCTCGTCGGATTTGTTCTCGAAGGTTTCCAAACCGGCAGCGCTCAGAACAACGGCACCAAGAGCAAAGTTACAGAATACCCAGGCGAGCACGACGGCACTGCGGAATCCTTTGTAGTAGTCGGCTTGCTTCTCTTCCTCGGAAACGATCTGAACCTCCTTAGGGGGCTTGATGGCGAACTTGGCCAACTCCGCCTCATACTGCGCGTTCAGATCGCCATCGTCTTGAGGAATGTTGACGTCGACCTTACCGCCAGGCTTAAGGTGCGCAGAGGGCAGTTTCTCAGCCTTGTCATCTCCCTTGGTACCCCATGTGATATCGTGGGTGTTGCAGAACGCGTAGATGTTGAGGACATTGATGTAGGTAGGCGTGAGCAAGATGTATTGAATGAACTGGAAGACGTTAGAAGACTGGTCAAAATTAGATCCACAGGATAACTTACACTGGTGAACATGTGCCATGGGTCCAGGAAGATGAACGAGGCGACGAACCACATGACATAGGTCGATCCAAGGGAGACGATAATAGAAAAGAACGTCTTGTTGGTGAATAGTTGGCTGACCGAAAAGGTGTTCGAGGCCACCTCTGTTTGGATCGATTTGACCGTGACGAAAATGGCAGCGAATGCAAGATATATCATGATTACGATCCAGAAATAGACCATGGTCATATAGAACTTGTTGGATCCGCCGGGTCGATTACCAAGAGCTAAAACGAAGCATGTAACAAGAGTTGCCAGGTATAGCCATTCAAAGACAATACCTAGAACCTTACCAGCAGTACCCAGTAGCTCATCTGAGCCCAAATATGATGTCAAGATGTGGAAAACCAAGAAGAAGTTACCCTGCGCAAGGCGTTAGTATAGATAAAAAAAAAGTAACGGTGAAGGGGAGGGAACCGTACAATTCCGAACCACGCGAAAATCATCGCGATTGTTTGATAGACGAATTCAATCATCAACATAAACTTGCGAATGAAGCTGTGGTCACTGCGGAAGATCTGGTAGAAGTGGGTAATGGCGTAAACTGCAGCGAAGAAACTGCCATTCAGCCAACGACGACGCTGGAGAATGAACTCGGCCATCTGATCAGGCACATCGGTCTCACCAGTCGACGACTTAACGTACTGAAGGAGCCATCGGCACTTCCGCTTGGAGACAATCTCGAAACAGAGGATTCGATCCTCAGCCAAGTACATGTTGGCCGTGAAGATACCGGCATTGGCACCGTGCATTTTCTCACCTAGGAAGTACCGCTCGAGTGGACCTTGGCCGTTCTTGTCGTTTTGAAGTGCGACGAACCGGTAGGCGGAGAACGCACCAGGCAGCACAGTAATGAAACCGAATGAAGACTCAAGCGGTTTATCGAGAATGTTGCTGAGCTTGTACTCGAAATTTTGACCAGCCACCAGCGGGTTCAGCAATTTTTTGCCGTGAGACAACATGACCTTGATCTCACCACATGCACCACCGCACATGGGTTCGACATCGAAGGCCTTCCAGAGGTGATAGATCGAGTCCTTGCCAGGTTTGGTACCCGCATCCAAGAGAACACAAATGTTGGGGTCCAAAACACGACCGAAGGCTTGGAAGAACCATCTATGAGAGTTGATTTTCTTCTGGTTCTTTTCCTTCAAACAGAAAATCAGCTGCACAGGAGGACCAGATCGAGGCTTGAGATGCACTTGAGTGCCCTTTACCTCCAACCCAACTTGAGTAGTGTACTCGTAGATGTGCGCGGTAACGTCCTTTCCGTTGACTTGTTGCTTCGCAATGCCGTCCTGATAGACACCCAGACCTGCCAGCACAGCGCGCGTCCGAGGGTTGATCTTGGCACGACCGTCGCTAATGATACAGACTACAATCTTCTTCCAAGAATCCTTACCCCACGTTTTGCTGCTTGTGCGCGAACACATGTGATCAATATTCTTGAACACACCGGACATGGTGCGCGCAAAGAGGAAGTCATCTTCATTGTACATGGTCACGGCGATGAAGAGTTCGGTGTTGCGAGGCTTTGCGAAAAGCTTCTGGCGGAGGGTAAATCGCTCCTCGAAGAAATCGGCAGGATCGCATGTCGCTGCCGAATATCGCATGTGTGTGAATTCATCGCGACCTGGTGGCTCTGCGTGGGGTACTTGGCTGAGTAGTCTCGGCGCAATGGGACAATCGAGGACGAGGTTGCCGTTGAAAAGTTGAACTTCTTTCACTGTCTTCCAACGGCGAATGGGTGCTGGGCTGGGCGTCGGGGCCGGTTCATCCTGGAACTCAGTATACGGGTCCGGCCCGAAGGGGTTTGCGCCCGGTTGCAGCATAGGCTGATCAACTTCAAAGGGAGTGTGTCCTCCCTCTGGGTACTGGCCTAGGTCATAATCATCATGTGGGGTATGTGTAGGCTGGTAGGGTTGGGTGTAGTAGGCGTCGTGATGGGCTTCGGGGTCGACCGCATACTCTTGGCCAGGATAAGGACGGTGTGCGTCATATGCGTCATGATGGCCATAAGAGTGATCAACATTCTCGACAGAGTACTGTTTCCAAGGTAGATTGTCAGTATTCATTCCCACACAGCATATTTCGCTATGGTATCGTAATACTCACAGTGGGTTGTTCGGCCAAGCGATCACTGGATGGCATGGGAAGATGCGACTGGGGCCCATACGGGTTGTCGGAGAGCTGGTAGCCATGCTCCAGTGGTCGCCCGGGGGAAGGAGTGCGATTGCTGTATCCCGTAAGATGGGAGGGATTCAAGATGGGCGAGGTATGCTCGTCTCCGAACGGGTCTTTTCGTGACATGGTTAGTTTTTAGATGTAAAAGAGTATTTGATGAAAGCCTGAATGGCAATAATTTGACGGCGCAAATTGTACTGAGACCATTGAATCAATGACCAGCACTGATTTGAGCAGTTTCAGGGAGATGGAGAATGCGCGGGAAATATGAAAAGAGTGAGAGGGGGGTGGAGACCAATAAGGCTAGAGTACGTACCAGCGCCCACACGATTGTAGGCCATAATTGAGGAGCCTTGGGATCGAGTTCAGATTATCCCGCCCCAAGTTTGTAGCAGGTGTTGTTGGAGATTGCGCCAGGAGCGCGGAGTGGAATATTAAGCGTCAGCGGGAGAGATCACTAGTCCGATTAACGGATCCGAGTTCTCGGCGTCGTTTCAGATATGAAGGAGGGTTGCAAGCGAAATTCGATAGAAGAGAGGGCGTTACACGACGGTGCCGAAGGTGAAGAAGAACAGCGATCAAAAGAAAAATGTGGAATAAAATCCAGGCTGCCCCCTCTGTTGTTTACGAGGCCTTTCAATTCCTGGCAACGATAATGGTGGATATGGGGACGAATCACAAGTGTCTGTGCTGCTCCGCACTGCCTTGTGGAGATATCTTCACCCACTGATTAGGCCTGTTGTATAGAGATCTAAGGTACAGTCCTTAGAAAAAAAAAAGAGAGCAGAATCTTCAAATGCTTCGGAACAAAAAGCTCCAATGATATTGCAGTAACCAAAGACTCCTTGGGAAGTCCTGAAACCTTTGAGCCACGGGTTGATGTTAAGAGGAGAAACTCCACTTCCACAGTGGACGATCGTGTTACTGGGCCAACTGACTGGAACTCAGCCACATTAGGCTTATCATATGTGTGGCTCATCCATTATCTCAGCCCTAACCAAGTTCACTGTGTCAGTGGACAACCAGTGGCAGCCTTGTTCTACGAAGTACGGAGTAACTAACTCATCTCCTGTTTCTTTTTTTAGAATCTGAAGTCATTGGAGTCGGTTTTTTTTTTTTTTTTTTTTTTGATTTTGACTAGGTGATCTACCTCTAGCTTCAATATGCTAGGTTTGTACCTTATTCTGCACATCTTTTAGTTTTTTTCTTTGTTCCTGCTTTCTTCTGGTATATGACATACGTACAGCACATCCTTCGTATGGGGTAATGCAAGTGAAGATATCTCTCCAACTCTCCAAGACTGGTGGAGACCCCAACTTAACTAGGGCCTATGGATAACCCCCCCCGCCTGGCATCGTCAAACTCGTACCAGGCCCTTCCTTGTACAACATATATTATTGTCCTTTACGGAGTACTAGTGTGTCAATACTTCCTAGCTCTGCATATCTTGAAAAATCACATAGAGATTCCTTGGTCATCCCCCGCTACCCCACTATGGCTTCCAACTCGAACGCGCGCCCCGCCAAAGTGTTATTTGTCTGCCTGGGAAACATCTGTTCGTCATACTCGGTTTTTCTCCACCATCGCGATATACTAATCAAGTCTAGGTCGTTCCCCGATGGCTGAAGGAGTGTTCCGCAACCTGGCCGGCGCTCACCCTTCCGTTGGTGAGATCGACTCCGCCGGTACAGCCGCCTACCACAGCCTCGAGCCGCCCGACTCCCGCACCATGTCTACTCTGCGCCGCCACAAAATCACCGATTACGAGCATGCTGCTCGCAAAGTGACAAGGGAAGACTTCCTCACATTTGACTACCTGCTCGCTATGGACAAGTCGAATCTCCGCGACCTGCAGGATGTGCGCGAGTCGGTCATTGCGACGCTGCAGAGGAAGACCGACACCAAGCAAAGCTCGAGGAGTACGCGTTCGCACGTCGATGCTGCCATCGGTGCATACGGGGCTGATACAAAGGTTGCCGAGGTGCGGTTGTTTGGTGATTTCGGCAAGGGTGGAAAACTGCACGATCGCATTGGTAGCGGTGAGGTGGTTAAGGATCCTTACTATGGGGGCGCTAATGGCTTCGAGGAGGTGTACCAACAGGCTGTCCGACTTTCCCAAAACTTCGTGGAATACTTGGAGCAAAATCCCATTGACTCTTGAGTGAACGGTCCTGGTCACACCACCGGGGAATAAAAGTCAGAGGCCATGAAAAAGAAGACGGTTATTTTATTGATACCCTGCGATGAGAGATAGATTAGATCGGGCACATGAATCAAATTAGAATATACAATGTTAAATATGGCTAGGAATATCGAGATGAGTAGTCGTATAGTACATACAGTCCTGGATGGCAGCAGAATATATAAATGGCGGCGCACATGCGTCCCGCCAAATTGTCATATCAAATCTTCTCGCTGATCTTGATAGCGGTCCTGCATCCAAGACGGATGACATCAACGAGCGGATCGTAAGGCTTCGCCTCCTTTGAGTCGTTGGCCACGGCATGGTCGAGATGTTCTAGTTCCTCGTCACGAATTCTCCGGAATGTGGCCAACATTTCTTTAAGCTCCTCATCCAGCTCCTCCCCTCGCCTTTTGGCATCTGCCTCCCAAGAGAGAATCTCTCTTACTTGGTCGTTGTAGTGTGATCCAATTTCAGTCTCCACGGCTTCGGTGCACGCCATCGCAGCTTCGCGACCCAGTGCCGCAGTCGACCAACCCAAAAATGTGGCAGCTACCTCCCATGCCGGATACATGGCGGTCGGTCGGATCTGGTGTTTGGCGATGAGGTGATTGAAAGTCTTGAGGTGCCCTGCTTCCTGGTCGTACATGTGTTTCATCAAGGGTCGGAGGTGCGGGTATGAGCGGACGATCTGAGGTGTTTGCGCTTTGTAGATCAGCGTTGCGGCAAGCTCACCGGCCTGATTCACTCGTAGGGCGCTGTCCATGAATTCTCGCTGCTCTTTGCTAAGAACATATAGAGGTTTGAAGGCACCGGAGGTGCTGGCGGTAGTTGAAGCCTGCCGACATTGGCCATGCTTAGATGTTGACGGCACGAGGAAATCGAGACAAATAGGTGTTGTTGCAGGTACAGAATAACGGCAATGCGACAAGGCGCACCTGCGCAGAATAGGTAAAGACAACATCGAGAAATCAAATTGGACTTCCAATGAAGCCAATTCCAGGAACGGATCTTAAGAGGTCGCGTGTTGGTCGCTTATATCACCTTGGCGCTGCCGCGCGCTTACAATCGGCTTGGCATTGAACGTCATGAAGTTGACGGCTAAGGCCAACTTGCGACGACCATCTACCTGTTTTTTACGATACCCTCCATTACGTTCACCCTTCGTCCCGTGTATAGAGTGTCTGTTGAATTTGGGACATCACTCGATCTTGAACAGACATTTTGGACCGCCTTTTGCAAGTCTTGCCAACTTCTCCATATTTGGAACGACTCCTGGAAAGGAGGGAATAAGTCTATAGGAGCAAGAATACTCCTATTGTTCTAGGGCTGTTGAATGCCTATTGATATATAGGCACTTTGCTATTGAGTTCTATTAAGGGTATAAGTTGTATTGAGACATTTTCACAATGGCGGACGATTTGGATGCTGAGCTGCTCGCTTTGGCGGGTGACTCTGAGGAGGAAACTTCACCACCACCCAAATCACCAGCGCACTCAGCTTCTTCACACGACCAAGATCGAGATACCTCACCTGCAACCATGGCTCGCAAAGGGACCGCCAAATCGATGGGGCGCCGATCTCGCAAGCCTGCAAAAGATGAATCGGAGGGCGAAGTGTGAGCAGTGACCCTCTATTTTGATAATCAAGAGCCTCACTGACCTAGCAATGCATACAGGTCTGATGACGGATCCCGTCACTCGCTTCAGTCTGCCCCAATGTCCGAGTCCGAGTCAGAGGCCGACAACTCCGGCGACGACGAGGATCGCCCCATTTTCCCATATGATAAGTTGTACTACTCGGCCCAGGACAAAAAGGACATCATGGCTATGCCTGAAATCCAGCGCGAGGAAACCCTGTCCGAACGTGCCCAGCAAGTCGATCGCCACAACCAGGATCTGGCTCTACGCCGCCTTCTAGCATCTCGCTCGCGCGAGGAAGCACGGGCAGCTAAGAAAGCCAAGCGAAAGGCAGGCTCCGCTGGCTTGGATGATAATCAACGCAAGAGCTCGCGCCAGAAGACCACTCTTGGTGGCCGCAAAGTCGGAGAAACCTCCGGAGCCATCGAGGCTTACAAGCGCCAGCGTGAGCAGAAGGGCAAGCGGGATGAACTCCGTCGCCGAGACCCTACAAAATCGCGCCGTTCGCACTCCATGGGATCTGATGTTTCTGATGAAGATGCTGATGCCGAGAGTGATCTTGAATTGGATGACCGCGTTGGCCGTTCTGTTTCCATTCCCAAGGATGACCCGCCCGCCGAGCTTCGGGAAATCCGACGTGCTCAGGTTGGACGTAATAACTTTGCCAAAGTTTGCTTCTACCCCGGATTTGAGAACGCTATGATCGGCTGCTACGCTCGGCTGAGCATTGGCCCGCACCCCGACAGTGGTCAGAATGAATATCGCCTGGGCCTGATTACTGGTAAGAACTTATGCTGCCTCGCTTGTTTATGCATACTGACCTTTTTCTAGGAATCTCACAGGGCAAGCCGTACGCCCTAGAGGGCGAAAACGGCCGCTCATTTGTCACCGATCAGTACGTCAAGTTAGCACACGGAAAGGCTGTTAGGGACTTCCCATTCGTCACTTTCTCCAATTCACCACTTACTGAGGTTTGTTTTCTTCCTCTCAAATCTCAAATCTTGCAAACCAACTAACAGATAGCTAGGCCGAGTACCGCCGTTACGTTCAGACCCTCGCTGTCGAGGATTGCAAGCTGGCTACAAAGGGCAAAGTTGAGTCAAAAGTCGCCGACATCAACCGTCTCCTCAACCATACATTCACTCGGGAGGAACTGAACGAGAAACTCCGTCGCCAAGGTGCTTTCGATCCGAAGAAGAATGTGCTTAATCGTCTCGAACTTGAAAGAAATCTGGAATTCGCTAAAGTCAACGGAAACATGGAGGAAGCCGAGAAGATCGAGGCAGAATTGCAGAAAATGGTCAATCCGACCTTGTCCTGGGGGACAAGTCTTGTCAAGAAGGAGGTCGACAAGGGTCCATCGGAAGCCGAACGAGTCCACCAGATCAACCTTCGTAACCAGAAGCTTAACATTGAGAACGGTCGTCGTGCTCAGCTCGAGGAGAGGAAGGCTGCTAAGAAGGCAGCCGAGGCTGTTGCCCGCGGAGAGGCTGCCCCAAATCCCTTTATGCGCGTGCGAACAGTGGCCAAAACTCACCATGATCTCAGTGGGGCAGCTAAATCCGCTGCGGCCGACGCCGCTTCTGTGGACAACCAGCAAAATACCCTTGATGCCGCAAAATCCAACGGCAATCCCGCACAGAAGGGAACTGCCGCCTCTCGCGTCACTCCAAAGAAGCCCAAGAATGGCTTCATGATTAGCTACCGCAACACCGATGATGAGAACATTGCAGCCCTCGATATGGACATTGACATCGAGATTTAATCTCACTCAAGAATGCCTTTTTGTCCTACGTTTCAGTTTGATGGCATTTGTTCGCCGAGCCTTTATTGAGAAGATTCATTGGTTCTGATTCCATGATTCCCCCGAACATGTCTAATTTCTCAAGGAGCCGTGTCGGTGATTGGCTCAATTGCCTGTATTGTGATTGTATTTTTTTTTCTTTCAGTTTTTCTTACGCGATATTTGAGGAGTCCATGGGTGATCTCGGCGTCTATTCACAAAATAGCATCAAGCTTTGTATTATGAGATTCCAGGGAATAACAGCATGAGCAATACTCCCATCGTTGTTAGCAGCGCAGCATTGATCTAGTTACCGAAAGAGGTACTTACATCAGAATCACACAAAACACCCCTACAAAAAAAGATGAAAATAAGAAAATATCACTTGCTATTACAATACTTACCTCCATAGTTGGTCGTAGGAATAATATATCCAATTAACGCCCACTTGAGACAAATTAGGCGATAAGATAAGGTCACGTGTGGGGCCTAGCAACGCGAGGAACGCGCATCGCGTTCAGACTATGCGCCCTTGAACCTGGCATCCACTCTACCTTATTCCGGACCTTGGAAGTCTCAAAGTCCGCCGTCAGGTACAATCGATATCATTATGAAAACTATTTCCTAAAATCCCGCATAATTCACCATAATATTCACGACATGTCTTCGCCATCCACACCACGGTCGACGCGTTCCGCGTCGCCCACCGGCGAGTCGCCGAACATTATTACGCCCGGCCAGAAGATCAAGGCCATGATGGCGGAATTCGACAGCGATTCAGAAGACGACACTCAAGTTGTCAAGTCAATAAATGCTGTCTCGAAGCTTGATCTAGGGCGTAATTCGGTGCCGGCTGCCGACACACGGGAGAATGGCCCATTGCACGACTCAGCAGACGATTCAGACAGCGCAGATGAGATTTTCCGACCAAAAGGCCGTATGGCTGCCCGTTTACAGGGTAATTCTAGATCGACTGAACCCGAGAACGAAGATTCAGCATTTGCTCGCGTGTCAAAGGCCATCCGATTAGAAAAGAAACAGGACGAGACGCCTCAGCAGACAGAAGAACCACAACCCACACCCATCGGCGAATCTAGTGATGAGGATGACCTACCTACGGCCGGTCCGAGGAGAAAGCATAAATCCACAACCAACTCGCCCAGGGCCGGCAACAGAATGAGCCAAAGCCCTCCCCGTTCCAGACCCGACTCTCCTCTCTTCGTATCCTCTCCAGCCGAACCGCATGACGACCTAGACACCCAAAATGAAGACACAGAAAATGCCACTGAGAACAATCCTAAAGGAAACGCCCGTTTCCTGTCTCTTGTCGCTCAAAAGCGCAAGGAACGCGAGGAGCGAGAGAAAGTCGAGGCCGAAAAGAAGAAGGCCATCCGAAAAGTTCAGCTGGAGCATTTTAGCTCGCAGGTCCTCTCGGGCGAGGAGAGCGGTGCTGAGGATCCCCGTTCTGCGAGCAAGCTCTCCCAGAAGGCTCGCCAGCCCCGGAAAGCCAGCAAGAAGGCACTGGATGAAATGAGGCAGGAGACACAGCGAATGAGCCGTAACATGCAACTAGCTCACCAGGCCAAGACAAAGAAGAAAATTACTAAAGAAAGCCTCTTCGCCAAATTCAACTTCATGCAACCCGCTACCCCGGCCGAGCAGCTAGCGGCAAATTCATCGTCAGCAGTCGGATCACAAAATTCCTCTGACGGAGAACTACGGAACAAAACCAAAGATACTCCACATACTTCTCCAGTTCTTGGGCATTTGGACGCCACCAAGTCGACTGCTGATTCTGAGCATGCCCAAGTTCAAGCAGCTGATGTGGATATGGATATGGACGCGGACACTGAAGATTTACCTGCCCCGAAAGACCTCCTGGCGCCAAACCAGCATCCTGTATTGTCCAAGGGCACTGCAGTCCAGGAGGTCCCAATTTCCATACCTGAGCCCAAACCAGAGGGCGCTAAATTGAAGAGGGTTTCTCGCCCACTGACACAACCGCCTATCCGCGTGCTGCTTTCCAGGCAAGAGGTTGCTGCGCACCAGAAAGATTTGGACGATTCAGATAGCGATCTTGAGGTGGTAACATCCCCTGGCAAATGCCGTCGCATTGCAGCATTCGAAAACCTGCCTACTAGGCAGAGGCATGAAGACCCCTCTATGACCAAGCTCAAGGCATTGGCACATCTGACATCTCCTACCCGAAAAATGGCATCCATGAACTCCGCAGAGCTTTCCGCAAGTCTATTATGGCGGGCTCGACAGCAAGCAGCCAAGGAGCGCCGGGAGCGCATTGAAGAGCTCAGGGCCAAGGGAGTGGTCATTGAAACAGCCGAGGAGCGTGCAGCGATGGAGGATGACATGGAAAATCTCGTCGACAAAGCACGCAAAGAGGCCGATGAAATCCGCCGACAAGAGAATGCTGCTAGGAAGAAGGCCAACGGCGACGACGACGAAGACGAAGATGATGACTACGAGCTTTCCGGTTCTGACCAGGATGGTGATGGCGAAGGAGACGGTGAAGACGACCAGGAGGAAGAACATGGGCGCGTCAATGGCGGCGGGGATCTCGTCGAACAGGAGGCAGATGAAGACGCCGATTCCGCTGACGATGAGAGTGAGATCGCTCCTTCAGATGCAGAGAACGAGATGCCTACTGCGAGACGGAAGCGACCAACTCGCGTGATTAGCGACGACGAAGACGAAGGCGAAGACCAACCACAACCACCTTCAACGCCTGTGAGAGCCCCAAGTTATGTCCCACAGTCCGCCGAACGACCCAACTTCCTCGGGATGGGAACATCAGGCGATATGTCCTTAGGTCTTACCCAGGCATTTGCCTCCACATTGGATGGCAACGGTGCTGGCACTCAAGTGGAATCTGCCACCATGCCCTTCTCTCTTCCAGACCCTGGTCGGCCTGTTCCTCAACTTCGAAAGGAGGAATCAGAGGTTCTTGTTCCAGACAGCCAGCCCCAGCCTCAGGACAAAGACTTTATGGAGGGCTACGCGCAGAGTGTGGCCCGAGTCTCAGAGTCGCCTGCGCCATACGCCTTCTCGGAGTTTTCCCAATCCCAGCTGCCAGACCCAACCCAAGACGAGGGCTTTGTATTCTCACCATTCGATCCAGCAAAAAGATTCAGGGGTACCCCGCCTATGTCTACAGTCGACACGGTCCTTGTGAGTCAAACTCAGTCGCCCATTGCCGATCGCAAGCGCAAAATGTTGCGGCGCGGACGTGCAACTGAACTTTCTCAAGTGGACGAGAATGAGAATGAAGGTGACTTTGAAATCGATGCCAATGCCTTCAATGTCTTGAAGAAGGATAAGGCCGTGAAGAAGAATCCTGCTGCGCAATACAACAAGAAAAACAGCAAGGCGAAAGACATCGTCGATGAGGCTGCCGAAGAATCCGAGGATGAATACGCAGGCCTTGGAGGTCACAGTGACGAGAGCGACGGCGAAGAAAATGCCATTGATCGCCAGATGATCAATGACAACAGTGGCGAAGTGGTTGATGAGAAGGAGCTTGCCGCACTCAATGCGTATGTTAAGGGTTTGGTTTATGGCCCATGGAAAGATACTAACATTCTTATAGGGTTCACGATCGCAACCGTGACGAGAAAGATGTCGCCAAGTTGATGAAAGATATCACGACTGGAGCCCTCCGTCGTCGCAAGAATGCGGATGATGACTTTGACCTCGACGACTCGGACGATGAACACATAGCACGTCGTCGTGAGAAGCAACGTGAGTTCGCTAAGATGCGCCGTGCTCTTTTGGCAGATGAGAAAATCGGCGAGATTGCCGAGAACCCCAAGAAGGCCGCGTTCTTCAAGGCCGTTGAGGACCGTGAAGTTGATGATGACTTCAATATCGACTTCCTGGATGAGGAAGAGGACGCCTCCCAAGGGGGAGCATCGCAGGACCCGGCTTCGGGAGAACAATCCAATGATGCGACGAGTGATGGTCAGAACCGCAAACGCCCTCTCGAACCATCAGCTGAAGATGCAACCAACCGTCCGGCGGCTCGCCTCCGTCGCACCCCCGCCAGTGCAATGTCAAAGAAACCAGCCACCATCGCAGAGATTCGTGAAACGTTGTCCTTCCTCACTGAAACGCCCGAATACGACTCCTTCCAGGACGATGCTTCTCTCGGCGATGCAGAACATGAGCAAGAAGATGAAGATACTCCCGGTGGGGACGAAGGCGATGATGATCAAGCACAATCGGACACCACCTTCGCCAAACCCACCCACCCACGCCGCACGCGCGGAGTTGTGGTTGACCGTCTTGCACTCCTCCGACAAGCATCCTCCAATTCCGCCACAGGCACCAACACTGGCTCTGCAAACTCCAAGCTTGCATTCCACAGCGGCAGCGGCGGAGAGGGTCCGATTGGCTTCCGCCCTCCTCAACTTCTGCGTCGCGTTACAACTGGCTCTTCCTCTTCCAGTAGCTCGAGCGCCTCCAACCGTGTCTCCAAAGCCGCAGCTTCGGGTCCTAAGAAGGGCGGTGCCGTCAACTCCTATACAGCTGCGCGTGAGCGTGAGCGTGAGAAGGAGCTCCGCATCAAGCAACGCAGCGGGGGATCTAACATTGCCAAGTTGCTGGGTAAGCATACCGGAGGAGGTTTGGGTGGCCTGGATAAAGGACAATGGGACTGAATGGATGCCTCATGGCATTAGTGAGTCTCGCTTTCTATATGGGTGCGCGGTTGCTTTTTTTATGTTATGGTATGAGGGGATGGGATTGGTTTCCCCGGAGTTCTAAGGTCATATGGATTTCGCGAGGCTTAGGAGCATTGTTCATGATTCACGCCACATATTCAATCAAACATTTAGATTGCACATTTCTCTATTGATCTTTCTTAGCACTGAGTTTTGAGTAATTTATGTGTTCTTCTTTTTTTCTCCACAACGAGTTATTAGGTCTGTGGATTCCACAAAAACCAAAAAAAGATTTGCATCATCCGTGAATCGAACACGGGCCTCGTCGATGGCAACGACGAATTCTACCACTAGACCAATGATGCTGAAGGACCAGGCGAATCTGAGCGCTGATTCGTTGGTGATATGAGAGAGGTCGCTATTGAAGTAGAAGAGGGTCAAACATGGATGTGAATGAACTTATAGACATTCATTTCTTTTACTCTTCATAGTCGTAAAATCCTCGACCATTCTTGACCCCTAGACCTCCACCTTGAATCATCTCCCGAAGATATTTCGTATTTCCGCGGCTCTGTAGGAATCCATTATCCAACACTACATTATCGACCATTAACTCATCGGCCATCGAACCGACCTCTACGACCACTACGGACTGACTTCAACGAAGACCCGAATCATTACGCCAATTCGACTTATCAAACCCACTATATAGTTACCGACTATGATAATATGCGGATGTGGGGATGTTTAGAGCAGTACGGGGGTGGGGGGAGGGGGCAGCCTTTTGTGTCATAGGGAGTTGGAACTTGACAATTACAGCAAATACAGCGCAGAGATTGCTGAGGGATACAGACCTGTAGGGGTGTGTTGGACATCAGATGATTCCTCAGTTGACAGGCCTTCCGGTAGGTTGTTTACTATCCCGTTCTCTCTCTTCCTCTGTGTGCGCATTGCTTGCTAGCTAGGTCAATATCATCCATAGCTCGCGCCCTTTCCGGTCCATTGTTTTGTTACGTGTTCATCATATGGTCCAATTGGTGGAGTTTGTCAAATACAAGACTACAGTGGAGAATAAGTGTGATCAGTATCAATGATAATAGATGATGATGATCTAACTAGCTGCCATGAAGCTGCATCTATATAGCTTCATGGGACAAAGAAACCATATAGTAGAAATCAAGCAAAGGAACATCTGTCACACTGCATGAAGGCAAAAGGCACCTGCATAAAAGCTCCGCTATGAATGCATCACTACCTTACTTAAGAAATGTAGATATAGTTGGGCTCTTCTTAGCTTCACCCGAAGGCTACTAGTCACCAGCACTACGTAGAAGTGCGAGCCCATTGCGGGTGTCCCCCCTCACTCCCACAATAAAGATACGCCGTCTCTAAAGTAGGAGTTTTGGGGGAGGTCGTGGGTCATCATATATCAGGCACTTTATCGTGTCAAGTGCCCTCAATATATCTTCATCTGTCATCGCAGCTCATGGGTCTTAGGATGTATCCTCGCTATGTCGCATGTACCGGACCATGAAGCTAGCGGGGGAACGAGTGGGAGTGGGCCGGAATGCGAGTAGACCGGGAGCGGGCGGCGATTCGAGCAGAACGGCGGCCGGGCTGTGGGCCCTGCACCTTTTTTTGCCGCGCGACCTCTTCCCGCGCGGGCTCGGGGGTTGCGCGGAGGCGACCTAGGGGTGGGGTATACTGACAGCGAGTCAGGGGAAGAGAGATCAGCAATGCAATGATATTCGTGCTAACTGCTGATGATCACCGTTGATGGTGATGATTGATGGATGAGAAGGGGAATGGCGAGTCTCATCTTGAAAACGGGAAATAACCTCAAAAATCTGAGGCTTTGTGATGGAGTCAATCTAGAGGCAGGGGTGCAATTGGCGCGTGAAGGGGCTATGGTTCCCTTTGTGGCAGCGTTGTCTTATTAGAGGTTTCTCAAGAAGTCTTTCTCTTATCCCTCGAGTCATAAGCTCCATGGCTAGTTAGCCTATGCAACTCGCCTTCGCCGTACCTTCTGAATCGAACCTGAAATCCTTTCCGTTTCGGCAAAGCTTTGAGCAGTATAATACAACGAAGAGGCGTAGGAAATAAAAAAACTAACTAAATACACAATATATCTGTAATGGATACAATATTCCCTCACGTGTTGGATGTCCACGACAATCATGATTTCCATTGTTTAGTGCTCCTCCTCAGTAATGGACGGGCTCGGGAGAGTTTAAGTAGAACCACATTGACGATAACCGACAAACATAGCCAAAGCTGGTCAACCCAATCTCGAGATCCTTCGGGCAGCCGTTCCCAATTTGATTTGATTCTGCCGGGTCATCTGAGGAAAGAAAATAATAAAAAATAGACACTGCCGGTAGATGCGAACACACCAAACCATAAACCGGCGGGGTCATCTAGTCAAATAGACAAGAACAAGTGGTAGGTAAGGGTCTCCGGTACCATCTGCATATGTGTTATGCCCAGTACAATTTTGGGACATGGTCTCGAGATTGCGCTTTGTGTGCTGGCGGAAAAGAAAGTCCTTGCGGGGAATTGCGCAGCAATATCTTTCAGGGCCAAATTAAAAGCTGGTTGCTGCTAAGGAAGCTCTAATGGTAGAAAGAAAGGTAGTGTGTGGTCTGTTCCAGAGAGCGGAGCATGTTGTCGAAGTGCCCGAGGGTAATTAGCACAAACCCACGACCTGTCAAGAGTTTCGGATGTTGTTGTTGTGTCAGTTTGGTATACAAAATAACCCGTTTCCCGAAGCCTAGGGATAGGGAACCTCGAGGCTATCTTTTTGACATAAATAGTCGGAGTTGACTTTGATCAAGTCCAACTGTGCATCTGTCGTCTGTTGACAGTGCTTTTATGGGAATCGCTCCAATTTATCTGCTAACTTCAGGAGATCTAGGAGTTCCTTCTTCGCTCCATGATCCTCGGTACCAGGATGATCTCGGATAAGCAAGTAGCTCTCCCAGCCTGCATCTGTTGCAGCCGTGCAATCCTTTTTATAATCATCCCCCACATGCACAGAGCTGAATTTGGTTCGTCTGGTCAACCATGGACGGGAAACCCTTAGAGCCTGCCGTCTCGCCACGTCAAATATCAAACGATGAGGTTTCTCTTGGCCGGCCTCGTAACTTGTAATGACCATGTCAATGTCAAGTTTAAGGTTGCGATCTGCATGATATTTGTAGTGTTCACTGGCAGTATCTTGTTTGTTACTTCGTTCCTCGAACCCTGGAAGATCTATACTCGATTTATCCTGGTCTGCGCGCATGTCACCAACCGTCAAGCCCAACGACTTCAGCACGGCGGGGACGCGGTCATCCGAATTGGATACCACCCCCACAACAATCCTATCAAATGACCACTTATGCGCGGACTTGAGTTTGCGCATTCGGCGGAAGAAGGGTAGCACATCGTCATACAGCGCGTACCCCTCGGCACCAGCAAATCGATCGAGTAGGGCTTCCACCATGGCATCAGGAACATGCTCTTTGGAGGTTTCAGGACGCGTCTCCCCATTCTCGGTGGACAAAACACGTTGGAAACTCCCCCTGATTACCTCCTCCCACCACTGCCTCGGCCCCCCATACTGTCCTTGGAGAACATCCGCGCGACCGTAATTGGGGTACTGACGCATCTGCGCACGATATGTGTCCCGGAAGGCTGTTTCGAGTTTATCCGGGGTGACGGCAGTGCGCGATAATCCGAATTGGTGCGCGGTCGCGGCATATTGCTCGGGGATGGGGAGACGCGGGTGGAAAAGGGTGCCGAACGCATCAAAGGTGAGGAGAAGAGTACGTGAAGATGCTGGTACAAGGCGGGTGGCTGGGGTCGACATTTTGTGCCTGGAGAAGAGTGATCTCGGTTAATACAAGGGATGTTGGAGATGTGTTGGAGATGTTGAGCTTCACGCCCAATGCAACGGCCCCACTCTTCTGTTGACTCCCCTCATTTCCCCGTCTTTCCCAGATTCAAGTTCTATACTACACTTTTAGTATATGTCTCAACTAGATCTCTATTAATTGAATTGGGCTAGAAGCAAACCTTTCTAGTTAATGAAATCCGTGAGTGGATTAATGCCATAGTGAAGACGTATGGCGAGCAGGGCATTCATAACTATAGCTGTTGAAGGTTACAACATACATAAATAGCAAATGTCTTCATTCCACCATGAACGGATTGGATTATATATTTTAGGTTACCTAAATTGATTACTTCTACATCGCTAGCCCTTAGCTCCACCGGATGATCCTAGTAATAGAGCCACTTATGACTACTTCGGTATTAATGCCTGCGTTGTCAGAAGCACCCGATCACCTCATAGGGCTTAGCCAACCTTCACCCCGTAATATATGAAACGAAGAATGTGTATCATAAAATTTACAGGACTCCGAATATCCGATGGAAGAAATTTATGGTTCGGCCTATCGTCGGCATTACTGCAGTCTCGCCCAATTCTGTGTGGGTCACATAACGTAGATAAATTTGTAGCGTAGAGTGTTTGTCTTCCAAGGTTACTTTTAGAATGTGATTCTGCTTATGACATGCTTGGTAAGAATGTTGGGTGGGTTTCATGATCTCCACTATCCACTTGGCAAATGTTCCAGAACTTTATTCTACGAGTATCCAAGTGCTCAGGTATATATGTGGAACGGTGGCTGAGAGACAGAGGACTTGGTAAACGCCTCTTATGTGAAGTACACTGGAATACAAATATACAAATGCGCGAATCAAACTTGAGGGAACATGTACCCCGTAAAGCTGCAGCATGTCAGCGGCAGAGCTTGGCTGGGAAAACGCTCTTCCGGGAGAGTAAAGGGATACCAAGACATTTCGGTGTGCCTAAAGACTACGGAGTACCCAGGTCATGATGGAAGTGGAGCCATGTCTATTCAATTTGAGACTTCTTAAAACAGCCCCAAATTAAGCGCTACAACATCCAGGACCAACATACCTGTACGAATCTCGAAACTAAGTAACTGACTAGTTATAAGTTCTTTTCTCACTTCTTTGTGATACTGTACCGGCTAAACGCTCAAACGGAAACTTGGGAGGCTGTGCTGTTAGAAAACTAAGTGCTCTTATCTGATCGCACTAGACCTAATCGGTGACATTTGAGGAAATTAAATATCCACGACGAGCCATGTTTCGCCATGTTTCTGACAAAGTCTTCAACAATTGATCCACCGGGTTTGACAGGATGGGTCCGGCACACTTGTCGCGAAACAGTTAAAATGACCAACTCCCGTCCCTGACAGGGGTTCTAGATCGGGATTTCGTAGTGAGGTCTTATTCCTTCATAAACTTTCAAAATGAGGATCTTCCAGGCTGGCCCTCTCGCCCTTGCTCTCTCTGTCTTTACGGGAGTTGCCTCCGCTTCCGTCTTCCAGAACCACACTTATGACTACATTGTAGTCGGTGGTGGCCCTTCCGGTATCATCAGCGCCGAGAAGTTCGCCAAGGCAGGAAAGAAAGTTCTCCTCCTTGAGCGAGGTGTCGGACCAACTGTCGCCACCGGTAACAATGAGACACTCACATGGGACCACTCGTTGACTCCCATCGATCTTCCGGGCCTGTCCGCCAACATCGGCGCGCTCGATGTCTGGAACCAGTATATGTGCACCGACACCGCTGGAAATGCTGCCTGTGTGCTTGGCGGTGGTGTAACTGTCAACTATATGGTCTTCGTTCACCCACCAGCCCGTGACTTCGACGACAAATGGCCAAAGGGTTGGAAGTGGAAGGATGTTGAGTCGGCTGCAGACCGACTCTACAAGCGCAACCCCGGAACTACCCTGCCCTCTGCCGATGGCAAGCGATATGACCAGAGTCTCTACGCTATACTGTCCAAGTTCCTCGGTGGCCTTGGTTGGAAGTCCGTGGATATGATCGAGCAGCCGAATGAGAAGCACCAGATCTACAGCTACCCGTCCTGGAACGTGCAGGACCAGATGCGTGCTGGCCCTGTTCGCACCTATCTCCCCGATGCTGTCAAGCTGAACAACTTCCACCTTGCTCTCCGTACCAAGGTGATTCGCTTGGTCCGATCCGGCGGTCATGTCACTGGCGTCGAGATTCAGACTCCCTCGGGCCGCTCCGAGGTCATCAGCGTTGCTCCCCACGGTCGCGTGGTGCTGGCTGCCGGTGCTCTGTCTACTCCCCGTCTGTTGTGGAACTCCGGTATTGGTGGCAAGACCCAGATTGAAACTGCGAAGAAGAGCGGTGTTGCCGTTCCTCCAAAGGCTCAGTGGATTGACCTGCCTGTCGGTGTCGGTCTCATGGACCACCCCATTTTCCCGATCACCTTTAACACCAACGCCTCATTTGGCCTTGTTGATTACGAGGGGGTCCTTGACGGAACCGACTCTCGCGATATCTCCCTCTACCGCAAGGGCAGCGGTGTGCTGACCCAGGGCAAGCACCGCATGATCTTCTTCACCTCGGAGGAAATTGATGGCCACACCCAGTACTACCAGGGCTCGTGCGCGCCTACTGATGAGGGTGTGGTAACCATCACCGCGTACATGACCCATGGACTCACCTCGACCGGTGTCCTGGGACTTGATGCTAATGGAAAGACTGTCATTGAGAAGTCGCCTTACCTCCAAACCGCTGCGGACCGGAAGGCCGCCCGCACTTTTGTTCAGAAAATGGTCCAGGACATCACGGCGCCCTCCACTGGGTTTGAGCTGGAGACTAACACCAATGTCTCGGCCATCATTAAGGCCCAGACTCCTGGTACACACTACACCAGCACTGCTAAGATGGGTACCGATGATGGCCGCAAGAATGGCACTTCCGTTGTCGATACCAACACCAAGGTTTACGGAGTGGACAACCTGGTAAGTGGGCCGGAATAATTTGGTTGCTCAAAAGAGGATGCTAATCCCCCTTTTCTTAGTTCATTGTTGATGCCAGTATCCATCCCGACCTTCCGACCGGTAATATTCAAGCCGCCGTCATGGTGGTTGCCGAAGCTGCTGCCGTTAAGATCTTGTCCAACTAGGCTAGTCATTATTGGGGCAATAGCCCTGGAGGCGATCAGCGAAGGTTAGAAACCCGCAAAGTGGTGAGGGCCTGCAACCCCACCACATATTGTAGTATACATTGTAGTAAGATAGTAACTATAACTGTTATATAACTATTATGATGGAATATGAAAATTCTCACTAAATTCAGGATTTACAGACATTCATACATGAAAAGCATGGTATCACTGACCAAAATTGATATACAACATAGTTTATATGTAAATGATCAAATGTACCCCTGAGTTCCCTGAAGACCCATCGAAAAGTTCCAAACTCAACGGCTTTTTGGCTTTTCCCCCTTTTCCATTGAATAGATGTTCAGATTTTACGGGCGACTAACTATACCACCTGGACACAACTCTCTTATTGGATAATATTGCCAGCAGTAATTCGATCATCCAAAGGTCGAATGCCTGATTTTGTAGGGTTTATGCCTAAATATGCCTGAATTCTGTCTTATTTAGACTAGTATAACCAAGTTGAAATACCTAAGAAATCTGTCTATATTGCATTGTATGGGACAACTGGTAGATTCTGACAACACTATTTCAACAATCTATCCATCCATGGATAACTTCATCTTGAATGGGTTTAAGAGCAACAGCCTGTCGACCGCCTGGTAAATTAATGGAGGTATACAATATATTTAGTAGAGGTATACGGGGCATAGGATACTGGTAAAGAGAGAAGAGAAGGTTAATTGATTGAGATCTGTGGAGAGAGCTACTTATGTGTGGTGGCTAGCCTAAAACTACGTCCTGAGGAATCAGGTGTCCACAACAGATACAAATCGAAACTAACTCGAGTGCTTCGAGGGGACGGTGAGAAAATGCGGTCAGTCAGTATCCAATGAAAGAGTTGTGTCCATGTGGCATAATTTGTCGCCTGTAAGATATATTGCACATGTTGACAATAGCCCCTGTACGTAGCGGTATAGGTCCTTTTGGGTATTGTCGTAGAGTTAAGAAATGATCCTATATGTAAAAGAGTAATCCTAAAATATTAACCCCTAAGGTGGATGTAGCCTGGCGGTGAAACCTATGGGGAAGGGGAGCGTCCAAACTCCACCCCCCCCCCCCGGCAGAATCACAAAATGCTCGTCGGGCG
>LACB01000580.1:0-16060 GCA_030142185.1 Penicillium thymicola
TTCAGCCAGAGCGCCCCGATCAAGCGCCAAGATTAATTAGAGGATGACTGAGGGTTAATTTTGCACCCCCACGATTAATCAGGTGCTAACCATTGTTTCTTGGCCCCTTTGTCCCTATAATCTTACAGATTTGAGGATGTAGAGAAAAAGGGACTTTTTGAGAATACTAATATCATTCTTCTCAAGACATTGCCTGGCGGCTACCAGCTACAGTTTGCTTGTCTGAATGAGTAACCTTTATACACCGGCGAACAAGTGGATATTACTCAGAGAATGTCTTCACTGGCGTACCGTTATGGTAATAAGGCCGATATTATTTTCCCCTCTGGCATTGTGATGTGAAGGTCCAATGTGTACTCCATTTTGTTATAGCAGTCTTTTTCCTCAACCCGCGGCTCCCTCTGCTGACAGAATGATGTTGAAATGTCTTTCGAGCCTATCAGTCCACAGACGTTGTGCCAAATGATGTGGGAGCTTGTTATCGTTCGATCCGTGCAAATCGTGGTATGCTATTGTATGCAATCCTCCCTCATGGCTCCTGAATACGCATCGATACCCTGATCCCGCTTGGTATGTCACATCAAAACCTATACGTTCGAGGAAGCCCTTCCACTTCCCAAAGCACTGCTGTCCTTTCTCGTTCTGTATGGAATTCCAGAACTCTATATCCCTGGTGGTCGTGATGACTACAGAGGGCCGATGACGCGGCTCTGCTGTGGTGGATGAGACGCCGACCGTCCGCAACAATTCTGGAGTTTTCCGTCGGGTTTTCCTTCGGGTTTGCCGTTTTCGCGACTTTTTCGTCATTGTTTCAGTTGGCGTGGTGTTCGTATCTTGTGATCTCCACCTCGATTCCTAGATAGTTGATGCAGATGTGGGTTCGGATGCTCTCTGGACAGGGGCCTAGCTGAGAATCATACGGACAACTAGGGTCGGACTTGTTCCAGTTGCTCATGCAGTCATCAATGCTATTCCAGAACTTGCAGTGGTGGTATTCCAAGGGAATATTATTGTCTCTGGCCTCTTTGTTGAATTCGTTCCCCTTACGCTGGATTGTCCTTAGAAATTTCTGGATAGGTATTACCCACGGTCATTCACGTTCCTGCCACTCCGATGTGGCGTAATAGGCCAGAGCGGTATATTTGGAGTCGAGGTTAAGGATGAGATTGTAGTGTTTGGAAGTCTCCTGTATGCAAGCAGCGACAACTGACATGTCGTGGAACGTTTGCGCGACTGGGAATGGGGGCGCTGTATCAGGTTTGTCTCCTGAAAGCTCCTGTTCAATAGTTCTCAAGACTACATCGAAACCCATAAATCGTATTAAAGGATCATTTTTCTCCATTATGTCGAAAACATAGCTTAATGTCTTATTTTTCGTCTCTCTGTGCAGCCACGCATTGCCCTGCAACGAAGAAATTATCTCGTTGAGAATAGAGCGAAATGTAGCATGCATGGATATCGCGGCGGTGATCTGGGCATCATCGCAAGAAAGTTGGATTGTTGACAAATCACCAGAGGACCTCATCTGTTGGCCGTTGCGATAAACACGTAGTTTTTCACCAACAGTGAGAAATACATCGATACGTCCAAAGACAGAATGCAAGAACCTCGAAGTGTTCCTTTCCATGTCCGTAAATCGCAGATTCCAATACTCTGCGTCGTTCCGGAGCTGCCACAGATCGTCCATCGCTTAATCAGCGGACGATCTAAAAACGTCTGTCAAGTAATCCCAGTCTATATAGTCTGGTCTCTTGTACTGTAGCAGCGCAGAGCAACTCAGAAGCGAGTAAGGATTTTCACATTTGTCCCTATTGGTACTAGTGGTTGGGTCGACAGAAGGCTCTATCTGAGCCGAAAGACACGAGACGAGAAAACAATACGTTTTCTTTTGCGCTATGAGTTGATGTAAGCCGATAGCTGGATCAGTAAGGTGTGGCTTTTTGAAGGCGTCAGGTCCAAATTGTATTCCGTACAGGGAATCTCCCTCGTCGATGCCAATTTCTGAATAAAACGACATTCTTCCTTCAACTTGCATCTGCGTAATTGATTTGTACCAGTATCCAAGCTCAACAAGGCGGGTATCTGTAGATAAGAACATCTTCGGATGTATGGATGACCGAGTTTGTAACATATCTGGAAGAACATCTGCTTCAGCCAGGTCCTCCACGTTGAGCAGAGGTGTCAGAAACTCTTCTTTGTCTAAACGCTCGTTCGGATACCGTGCCAGCATGTGAATAGCCAGGCCTGGACATCGGTGGAGCTCGGTGAATTGTTGAAGCCAACTCTTCCGTGCCTCTGGTTGGAGTTTGTCCCACTGCTGTTTAAAGGATTTCATTCCGCTTCCACTTTCCTTTAGGGTTTTCCACATATCGAGGATCTCATTCGCAACCTTGCTGACGCTTAGCTTGAATGTACTCAGAGGTATCTTTTTGTCCGACGACTCCCCATCGATTTCTGCTCGTCTGTAGAATGCATCCCTCTGAGATGCCCAGTTCGCTCCAAAAAAACTTGGCATCATTTTTTGCGTCAATTTAAATTGGGACTTGTCCACAGCCACCTTCTCCATCATCTCTTCCAAGTTTGGCTTTGCAAAGTCCCGATCAGATAGAGCGTTGAAATTGACCCCATGCTCGGAAAGATCCTCAAGATTTTCCTTATACTTAGATATCTTCATCTGCTCCAGCCATGACTCTACATCGTTGAAATCGAGAGTTGTTGTGTAATGGCTCTCAAAGAACCGAACCAACTTCCAGGTGTCAGGCATCAAGAGTTTGACAGATTCCCATGTACTGCTGGAGGTGGTGCCGCGCAGACCGAGCATGGTCTTGAGTTTGGGGAAAACAACTGCAACTTCTTCCAGCAACGCATCTTGCTCCTTGAGCAGTGATTCCATGATTGTAGTGCAAACTTCGAGCAACGAATACTAAAATCGACTAATCGTGTGTATTGCTTTTAGAGTAGGATAACCGAGCTATCCTAAGATGCAGGCGGGAGATTCTGGCTCGAGATTGCAGTATAGTAAGGATACGTTGAAATCGAAGTAATGGAGCGAAGTCAATTCAATGGCGACGAGAGAACGAAGCAGAGCGAGCAGCGAACGCAAAGTAAACGAACAAATTAGACTGGATGGTTCGAGAAAGACTTGTTCGTACGGCGTCTGCAAATGGGATGGCAGAGCTTTATAGAGGGCTGACCGGCAGAAAAAGGCAGGATTCGGAGAGTGGGACTGGACCTAGGTACTTTTCTCTTCCGCGATCTGCAGTCTCGTGACTCCAACGTACGCGCTCCATCAAGCCGCAGCAACGTATCTTTAGCCAACGGTACAGATATAGAAAGATACCAGGAGACTGTCGCCCAATCAATTAGCGCTGGGCAATCAATCGTTTTTTAGGCGCCCATATTATATGGGGCTAGGTGGGACTGAACATACAAAGCTACCGCATGTAGCCCCCAACAGAGCTGAACAGTCCAAAATGATGACAGCACTTGAAAGGCCACAAAAATGGTCTCCTTTGCCAATTATAGGGGGGTTGATTCGGTGGTACAGCATATCACCGTGGCACGTTTATACGATAAACAGCGTTAACTGGCAGACGAGGACTCATCCTTGGGGTCCGTGCACCCGCGGGGCGCTCACCTTGGCGCTATGATTGGCTCCAGTTTCCACTGCATCTAATGCAACCCTCAACACCGCACCACCTACCCCACCAGGTTCTTGAGATAGCGCTAGTCGTGCTATATAGCGCTATTTTCTCTGGACACCAGCCGACATCTTTAGGTCAATAGAACCATCTTACTCCGTCTGGTATCCAAATCGCGATCTGAAGACCCCAGCGCTCTCTACCTTCCAATCCCGCTTGCGCTTCTCTGTTGGATAGTACAGTATCTAGCTTCGCAGCCCACTGTTTCGCTTAGTCAGTGTAAGTACACATTACTATTATGTATCCACAAGCAGAGACCAGTCTATCTGACAGTCCGAAAGTATGGACAACCACGTATACAACCAGCTGCGGCAGAATGCCTTTCAAGTTCTTGGATCAGCAGCAAAAAACGGCAGTGTTCCAGCTCGTGCTACCCTTGAAATGGTTGATGGCTTAGGGCGTTTATTAGACAATGGCGCTTCAATTCAAAGGATGCAAGTACTCATTTTTCAAACAATGCAAATTCTGGAAAAAAGCACCACACGGCTGGAGCAACGCGCTACTGTAGGGAGTACAAAGAGCGGATGGAACCAAGCAAGACAGCGCGGACTGAGGAGGGTCTCGATAGTGGCCTCTTCCTAGAGTCTAGTAAGAGGAAGGTTAGCAATCAATCCGAGAGTGTAAGCGACGCGGGGATAAATCTATGATTTTTACCTCTTCCTCTTATTGCATTTGCATACACCATACTCCACCGAACAAATGCTAACTGTGGACAATGACATCGAAGGATGGGAATCGATTGACCCCTCGCACCTGTGATCCTCCAGGTCGCGTTTCTACCCTTTGTTATTCTGAGCCACTCAGTTCTCGCTCGGGCTGACTTTTGTACGGATGAATAGTTACAATTTCTATTTTCTTTATAATATGTCCTCGAAAGGTTAAGCCCTGCACTTAACCGTGTGCAGCACTCCAATTTGTACATAGTAGCAGTATTAGGTCCTTCACCAGTTGTCTGCAGCACTTTCAGTAGCGATCTTTCGTTGAGCCAAGGATAGTCCTTCCCCCATGGTTGAGCAGATACCGTGCCGTTCAGCTTGTGAGGCGGGATCTCCAACTCATGGAGTCTTCCATGATGCATTTCCCGATGCGCTAAAGGATGACAAATATCAAGCAACTGCGTCAAAGACAACGCAATCACGTGCCCTCCCCTGTGTTGCCTTCTCACCATGTTACCAGTCTGCTGAACTCCTTTTTGCTATTCGCTAGTTCCTTTTCCTTTAACCTTGTAGCTCTCTCATTTTCTGTCGTCCGCGTGTCTGTCTTTGTACCAATGCTTTCCCATGTCCCTGTAATCACTCGTGTCTTCTAAGTTTAGTACGGCCTTCCATCTCGATTATGACCCTCAGATTACCATCCGTACATTATATGTACTACCATCCATTTTTGTTCCTTCATTTTAGTATCTTAGGAGACGCTTTCATTATTGGGTGGAATGAGTAAGTGTAAAATAACTATTCGCTTAAAAATCAATTGACCACATTGTTTAATCCACTATCTCTCATGCAATCTCTTTAATGACCCTCTTCAATTACATGCCCCCAGCACTTTCATTCCGCAAATCTTGCTTTTTCGATTTTTGGCCACATTGAATTCTTTCAATTTGGCCAGTGTGTAGCTATCTATCACTGTGTTTACGTTCAATCCTAATAGGTCTTTGAGTGTGGCTACTCGGACAGGTCAAGCATCCGCCTCGCGCGTCTAGTATAATCTTTCTGTTGCGGTTTTAATAAACAAATCGCCGACTAGACGCTGCTATCCAGTATTGTTGTTAGATGGGGTAGGGCTTTATTACCCATGATTTACCATGCGATAAAGTCGTGTAACTGACTTTACCAGCCCTCCACATTCTCCTACCTAGAATTATATTTCCAACCTTCCAGCCACATTTCTGACCAGAGCAGTAGCTAGCCATCGTTTTATGTCTTGGTTCCTTTGTTGCCATCTCTCTATATTTTCTATCAACATGAGCCATGTTACCCAGGTAGCTTAGTCCTCTGCTCGTACGATATACCCTCATTTTGGCCTTTTCAGGCCTGGCAGTTTGATTTATAAGGTCATATTTGGGATATGTAGAGCATTTGGTGTGGAAAGGAGTACATAAATGCAAACAAACAACTGTTTGCTCCAAACCCCGACTGAGCAGATTGCTCAGTTCGTCCAATTTACCAATCCATCCTCTCCGCCATTACTTGTATGTTTCCTCCTATTCAATCTTCGTACCCAGTGCCCTCACCTATTCGCTATCATCCCCTAGGGTGATACGTTCAGGCTGCTATTAGAAATGGCACCCCAATAATCTGGGACGGCTTTGATCAGATTGCGATCTCCCGATGCAAGTCTGTTTAATGAGTCAATCGTTGCGAGCCCTCAGCATTTACATTTCACAAAATATACTTTCCGTCTTCCCAGCCACGTTTTTGAGCAGGACGTAGCTAGCCATGATCCTGTGTTTGTTCCTCTGGTTCTCTGTCACTTATTTTACAGCAGCCTGACATGGCAACATGGTCCTGTTTCACCTCAACAATTTCATGCACCCCAACGCCATTTTCAACACAAGCCTTGAGCACTCTTATCCGCACAATGGGACCGCAACACGCACCGCTCTGCATTCTCGGGAAACTCTTGAGGATAATATACAAGCAGAGGGTAGAATATAGACCAAGTAAGCGTGAATATCGGGTATTTATTAATCTGTGAAATCCGTTCAAGGATCCCTCTTTCGGACTCCTTCAACCCACTTGGTATTTTGCTAGTGTGAGCGCGGAACCGTACGAATCCTTCACTCCTGGGTCGGCGCCTCTACGAAGTAGCTCCGTTACAACCTTTTCGTAGCCACCCCTTATAGCCTGCGTGAGAGCAAAGCCATAGGAATCTTTCACATTCGGGTCGGCGCCTCTTTGAAGCAGCCCAGTTGCAAGCAGATCATAACCACCTCTTATAGCCTGCGTGAGAGCAAAGCCATAGGAATCTTTCGCATTCGGGTTGGCCCTCGCTTGGAGCAGCTTTACTGCAATATCTTCATATCCACCTCTTATAGCTTGCGTGAGAGCAAAGCCATACGAGTCTTTAACATTCGGGTCGGCGCCTCTTTGAAGCAGCCCAACTGCAAGCAGATCATAACCACCTCTTATAGCCTGCGTGAGAGCAAAGCCATAGGAATCTTTCACATTCGGGTCGGCGCCTCTTTGAAGCAGCCCAGTTGCAAGCAGATCATAACCACCTCTTATAGCCTGCGTGAGAGCAAAGCCATAGGAATCTTTCGCATCCGGATCGGCCCCTTCTCGAAGCATCTTTACTGAGGAGTCAATATGACCTTCTCTTATAGCTTCCAGGAGAGCAGATCCTAGATTGCATTTCTTGTCTGGAATAGCACTTTGTTCCAATATTGCCTCTGTCTCTATTTCATCGCCATAAGGTAGAGTCTCAAGAGGCGTTGCTTGATATGGGGGTGGGGGCGGGAGCTCATCATCGGCGGTAACTCCGTCGGCACAATGTGCATTCAAGGTTGCTGCAGGAGCGTCAAGTTCCCTTTCTCCATTGCGATTACTGTGTGGTGATAAATCCGGACTGTGGCGGATTGTGGTTGGGGTTTCTTGGAATCCTCCGTCGCTGGAGGTCTCACGCGTCAAATGGTTTCCCTTGAGCCACCTGACAAACAAAGGAAGACAGCCAGGCATTCTGTCCACGCTAGTACCTTAAAAAATTATACACTGAGTGAAATTCAATCGCCGAGTAGCCCGCTGAATACACCGAATCGGTTCGTGGTGTGATGTAGATACTGGACAAGTTGCTCGGCGACTTGAGGGAAGGGGGTGGGAAAATAAAACATAAAGCGGTGTAATGCATCCTAAAATCCTGCCAGTGTCCTATGCAGCCGACAATTCATTGGCGAATGAAATGGTCTGACCTTTGCCTAGTTCAAGAGATGCGGAAACCTCAAGCCCAATAGATGTTCGATCGAACCGGCGTCTGTCAAGATTGGGGTACTCAACGGAAATTGGTCGTCGCCTATTTTAATCGTAAGCTTGGGAGTCATTAGGTTACAGTAACTGCGAAGGTGCATTGAGCGATGTCAAGTGATAGTCTTACGCATTTACTGGTCGCTGTTGGTAGGCAAAGTACATTAGCATGAACGACTGTCAGCCTGAGCGCGAAATGATTGGAAATTGGATTTTCCATTATATTGAAACTGGGTTGAAACTGGGGATTGGGCGCATACGATATCACATAACTTTGTCCAATCAAAATCTGCGTAGTTGTCTCTAGGTGAGCTGAGGAACGATAAGCGGCGAATCAAATTCAACAACAATGGAGCTGAAATGGCGGTGAGAGACGCAGAGGGACCTATAGAAAAGTGGCAAATCACGTGACAATGTTTCACGGCTCATTGCAAAGCCGGAAAAATTTACATGAGGAACTTCGTCTAACCCCGCTATTCCAGTCGCGGATCAACGTCTAGCAAGACCCTAGACCAATCTCAGTTCACCATAGGCATCCTGGATGCCTCAAGCTGCGTTATTACCATACCAAAATGGAACTTGCGTCAGGCGTTAGCAAGCTTCCTCACTTGCCCCTCGAGTTACTCCTATTGATACGCTGGTTCCTCGATGAGTCTGATATTTTTCGTCTCTCGCAGGTTAACCGTCGTTTGTCTGAAGTTTATTGCCACATATATGAACAACTTGTTGATAAATGCTTTTACGATTGTTCTGCACTAAGCCCGGCCAATTCTGCCTTGTTGATGGCTGCAGAGCACAACCATATTCGGGTAGTCATAAGAGCCATTTCGGAGGGTGCCGACATTAATACAGGTCATCATCTTGGCGGTTATACTCCCTTGATTGTTGCTGCCGAGTGCGGTCATACAGATATAGTCTCGTACCTTCTAAAACAATCCGGCATTGACGTCACCGCTAAAGCCAATAACGACCAAACGACTCTCCATTATGCAGCCCGTCATGGGCATACGGATATCGTCCAAATGTTACTAGTCTCCCCCGAGTTTGAAAGTCAACTCGAGGGATAACTATGAGGCGACGCCTCTAATTTTGGCTGCGAAAGGGGGGCATCACGCTGTCGTGCAACTCCTTGAATCTGCTTCTACGCACGAAAATTAAAGAGCGAATGCAGTGCTACGACAACGTTCAAGGAAAGGAAAAAAAAATTGGCCTTAACAAAGAAACTTTCAGTGGTCACACCGTCCTGTTTTGGGCCACCCTTGTGGCACGCCATATGTTCGTGAATTGTTGGCGTCACCTTGCGTAACCGAGTAATCGAGAGCTCGTCGGCATAAACTCGATGTTATATGTGCTTGATGGTTAATGAGAGCCTCGTCAAAGATTGGAACGTGGTCCCTTTGGGTTAATTTCTCTATTCATCCAAACACACTTAAAAGGAAATTGGCTCACCACCACGTCCAGATGTACAGGATATAACGATACAAAGACAGGTCAACTGTAGATTTCGGCAAAGTTGTCACTCGCCGGATGCTTGTACGTGAAACTTACGCCATAGATCATAATTAGTTGTTCCACCTCGGTGGCCATTATTCTTGTTTCTTCCCCCTAAAAAGGTCAATGGCAGTCTACTGGAGATCTTGAATGCCTTGTGGTGCTATCTGGTCCGTACATCAAGCCAATCACCTAATCTTTAACAATAACCTGTATCATTGTCATTATGACCACCAATCAGCTCTATATCAACACCTGCGACAAATATGCAGCCTCTACGAGTATAGTCTCGTCAGCGGAAAACTGCACGCGTTACCCTCGAATTCCTCGTCAACTGCGCTAAGAGGATACAATTAGTTATATCTCGAAGAGGAAGTCCTCCATGGAATGTGACGGGACGCTGGTTTTATCCCTCGGCTTGGATACTGTATGTGTGTGTGTGTGTGTGTGTGTGTAATTCATTTACCCTGACCGCTCGTCGAAATTGGAACCCTGGATTGAGGTACAAGTGTGATGATCTCAATTGATCCATGGGGAAAGGGTGAAAGTCGAACAACCAGATTGGAAGCCCAAGATTTTACATAAATTAACCTAAAACGGATGGACAAATTGCTAAGTTGTTAAGATAGACTGCTCCGATTTCTGAACGTCCAGCACAACGACGTATCGGTGCGTGATCAGAACACGTGTGTATATAAATTCGTGCGAACCTCCCTGTGTTCAAAATTATACTACCAGATCGTTCCAACGACGACGACCCTCGTCTGCGTGCCTACATACATAGAAGTAGGTTAAGATAATCCCAGTGGCCGATTCAATCTGATTCGGATACCAGCTGATTCCAAGAATCTTTGCCATGCGTCACTTGCGTTTCCAAAACTTGAACACTTGTTTTAAATTCCTTCAGAGACGTCATACCGCTTTCCTGACAAAGTTGTAGATACTCCTGCCTGAGAGAATTCAGAATTTTCTGGACATTCATTAGAGAATCCTCCACATCTGGCTTGAATTTCTCAATTCCTGATCTTCTTTCGTCGAGAGACTCTGCTCCGTCTAGGAGCCATGCACAATCATTTCTTCTCTTCCTTGCTGTATTAAGAAGAGCCTTCAATATCATTGTCTTGCGCTCAATATCTTCTCCCATGATGTCTTCATCCCGGTTTTTGCGTCCATAGTCGTAGTACGATTGTTTCTTCTCCAATACATTCCGACCTCCAACGGAGTTGTACTGAAGATATTCGTCTTCACTCAATGGAACTAACGTACTGCGTCCGGATTCGCCATCAATGCCGTATAGGAAAATCCTTCGGTTCTCATCTGCCTGAATGAAGGGTCCTTTCGACCTGTAACTATTAGCACCTGGGTCATGTGCTGATGCGTCTACGCGATACATCCGCCAAATTTCATGACTGTGTGTCTTTCGGCATTCGAACACCGTCAAATGATAGCCCTCGTGGATTGCACTAGTGGCGTCCAATAGGTGCCCCACGTTGTTCTCGGATAGTATCTGCCGTCTTTCCAAGCTTGAAAATCCGACAGGCACCGAGAAATGCCGATATTTCGTCTTACTTAATGACAGGAAAGCCTTACCTTCGCTGGCGGCCATGTTAGTCCAAATCCGCGTGCAAGGAGAAGGTGAGGCTAAACTCCCTTTATTTCTGACCTACAGGCTAATTTCGGTCATACCAGCTACTAACCGAGAAGACAAGACCGGTTATTCCGAGGCACAGCCGAGCTAACTAAGGAGCCAAAAATACCGTCCGATAATGTCCCATCTGATCCTACTCCGCATTGCTCAGGTGTTCGACATATATGAACGAGCTGAAACGGACCAAGCGGAAATATACGAAGCTATCAAGTCGGCATCAGAAATGTCTCCTTTGGAACAGATGTTTGGTAGATTTGGAAGCACCCATTTCTCTATCAAAGCCCAATAAGTATCCAGAAAGTCGCATATGCGATATGCATTGGATGTCACTGAAACTGAAAGTCATCAAGCTGGCCGCGTGTCTCTGTCTATTGATGTCGTTTTCTGACCTATCGCGCTGAAGCAGCCCCTACCAGGGACTCGTCGGGTTCTGCACGCCCATGCGTCGACTATTCTTCTAGCACTAAGTATATATTTGTCAAACTCACCACACCCTTGGCGACATTTGGTATATCACTGTTCAAGCATATCCTTCGTGAAGGTGAGTTCTAGTCAGTAACAACACCACCCAGAGCCATCCTGCTGCGTTCTTTCGGCAGCAGAGTATGCTTGACCGCATGAACCCGGGTACTACGCCCCTGGAAGCAACGATCGGCGGTTTTGACGCAGTAGTGGATATTGATACATGGGGGGCAGCTGGCGATATAATTGTAGTTAAAGTACAGTAATTTTCGAACTCAGTTTGACCTCAAACTCTTTAGACTTGATTCCTGGAAAATACATCTCGTATATACAAGTTTTTATTGGATTTTATATTTAGCGCATGACTCTAGACTGCTTTCTATATTAGTCTGTTTATCTTACAATACGTCTGTGGGGCCATGAGGGATGTATATTATATGAAACTATCATACACGCGCTACCCATTCGCAATTTGTCGAACTTCTGATCCTACCACCTGTTGGAATATAGGGAGATATATGGAGGAAGAGATGACGCCTCTTAGGGCTCAATGTACTAGGAAATGTAGGGACATCAAATTGAAATAACCCTCAGAATAACCTTAGAATGAAAGGCTACTATACCCATCAACAAAAGGGCCTGTCTGCAATACAAATAGCAATATAATTTACTCCCCCTTTAATATGACACATTGTATCAGACCATGGCACACTTATGGAACGACTTTGGCGACTGAACACGTCTGATTCAACGCTCTCTAGTTATATTCTGTTAATAGCCTTATTGAAGTCCTCCCAAATAATCAGCTCCTCTTTAGCAAAGGAACATTTTCCGAAGTGCAGCGCACGGCCAGTTTTCGAATTGACGAAAATTCCTAAGTGCTCGATATCAAATCCGGCCAGTTTTGGCGCTGAGTAACATGCAAGACACGTAAGATATCCATCCGGATATACTGGATTCAAGAACTTGTTCAAAATGTCCTTAATATCATCCACATCTCGGAGCCACACTTCATTCGGCTCGATCGGCCTATTAACAAAATCCGTGATGATCCTCAGAAGCTTCTCAACTGACTTAAACAAGGGTGTGGCAATTATGCTAAGCAGTTCCCGCGACGTTTCCAGGCCAATTTTCTTTGCCCAAATGTCCGCCAACTTGCTTTCTGCATCATTCAGAGCACGGTTGAAGTTAGAACATTGCGGCTGCCCTCTGAATATAGCATCGCAATATTTCCTAATGATAGCTTTTGCCAAGGTTCGCTTCGTTGAGAAAATCTGTGCTGGGAGAGAAGAGCACCCGATGAATGGTATGTTGTGCCCATTACAAAGGGCAATCTCGGCTGGCGTCTGCCCAACCTCACCCAGGCAGTTCATGTTGGCACCTAGGTCTTCGAAAAGCCTGAGAGCATCGACATCATTTTCAACGGCAGCAATATGCACGACAGTAAGCCCATCCCTTCCGGTGGCATCAATGTCCGCAGAAGCATGCTTAACGAGGAATTCAATCACCTTGCTCTTGTTTGCCCAACTCCTAAGACTTTCGGCCAAAATGAATTCAATTTGCAATTGCCCATTCGGTAAATATGTGCCTTTGATGTGTGGCGCATGCTGCTTGAGCTGGTGAAGGACATCAAGATTGCAATAGTATAATGCAAGTTCGTACGGATATTCCAAATCAAACCTAGGTCCAAGCTCGAGTAAAAATTGAACAGCACTTGCGCTGCTGGCCTTCACTGCCACTTCTATCAAAGAGCCTATTGGCAAGGCATGAAATTCAACCACGAAGGTGCTTTGTAATTCTCGCAAAATTTCCACCTGATCAGACCGAACGGCTGCATCGGCTGCCGCGTGAACTTGAATATTTTTGTCAGCCTCAAGCAAAAGCTGCGTTAAGGAGACAAACAATTCAGTATTGCCACTTGTGGCTGCAGCAAGTAGGCACCTTTCCAAAGTTTCTGAAGAACATGTTGACCAAGAAATAGGAAATTGCAGGTTGAAGCGTGCCTGAAGTAAAGCTATGGTCTGAAGCGACATAGCATCAGAATCGTGATATCTGAGTAAGAACGCGTTGGAATCCTGACGGCGATTCTGTATGTGAAGAGCCGCAGCAATTGCTTCAACACCCCTGGAATGAATATGAGGATTGTTGTGAAGGTAATATATAACGTGTTCGGCGTTCGTCAAGTGATAATGGTCCGGAGAGTCAAAGTAAGATTCAAGGAAACAGTTGACTACTTCGTCTCTGATGTGACCGCTGTCACTGCGATAATCTTCATACTGAATGGCAAATCGTTTCCAACAACTTCTACTGACTGGGACAGAAGGCGCTGGCCCAAACCCGTATCTAACTTGGTAGAGAGGGGTCATAAGCTGTCTAAGTCCTTTGCAGGTCATTTCCACATTGTGGGATAAGTCGCGAGATGGGAGGTAGGCAAGGATCATTTGGGTAATTTCAGTGGGCAAAGAAAGAAGATGCACTGGTTGTCTCTTAACCATGTTGATGAGATCGTAGCCACGACTGGCGGTGTTTTGTTAATGGGTGCGTCCTACGCGGATGGGGAATAATCGAGGTTTCCACTTGGTCGCGTTGATGTGAACAAAGAGCAATGGGAGGGGGGACTGGACGTATTAATAGCGGAGCTGCCGATTTGACGATATTATTAGCTTCCAATGATGAGTTGTCTGTAAGCGCTCGGTTTGTACCCGACCATAATAAGGTTTATGGCTGGGTGGGTTCTCGAACTACTACCCCCAAATCTGTCTCAGTAGGCGCTGACGGTACTCGTGCACCTTGAGTTGTCCGTTGACCTGGAGCGCAGGGGGGTTAGTGCCACGATTATATCTCAGTCAGCAGTTTACTAAATTTTCTCAAAACTCCCTAAAGAGACTTAATATTATATAAAAATCAATAAGCCAAAAGGAAAACTTCCTATAGATAACCGTCGTTGAAATATCAAGTTGTAATTTATCGCTTTTACTATGTGTTTTGGGCTGCGCAGCTCGCTTGTGAAATACGTTATTAGTTATAATGTATTACATCATAATGAATGAACAAGTGGTTTTCTTTGATCTTTTCGTGAGCCCTATGCGAACTTCCGTTTATGCAGTAAGACGAGCCGAGGGACTAAATGGGAAAGAGAGGTTTTGATCCCCGAGGGTAGACCATTCATTCCAGTGGCCAATCGCTGACAAGGAAGAAAGTGGGTACTGCAAACTGTTCATGTGGGAAGCTGGTTTTGGCAATTGTATAATGATTGAAATCAAATGTATGGCGAGCGCACTGGTAAAATTCGCATGGTAATATTCTTAAACTAAAAACAACTTTGGTCCGTATTTGACAATCTGGTCGGACTCAATTAGTAAGCAAAATGCATAGTCAAGAAGTCACATGTTTCAGCGAGCAGTATTATCAATGTAACACCTAGTTTCTTGACATATAACAATGCCAGACTCGGAAACTAGCGATGATTGCCTCCGTCGCTGGCCCAAGTGCAAACCTGGCCGAAATATGACCCATGAATGATAAGGCAAGTTCAAGAGCCGATTTGTTATCAAGAGGTCATGGTTTTACCTGCCAAACAAATACCATTGCACGGGCGCTCATCAGCAAAACTTGTTGTGATTCCGAGAAATAAAGATTGTTATTGAACTAGAGGGAATAACTGAGGCTATATATATGACGAGAAGAAACTGTTTGGTTGAAAATCAACTTGGTTCCATGTATAGATAATGCGGGAACTAATTCCGCTGGTGCGGCTTGACTCCTGACCTGCACCAGCCTCATATCACAACATTCCCACCCAGGATCACTTTGCTGGCATGGCGGTACTGAATTCTCGCTAAGCAGAAAGGCCTCGGTAAACCAATCAAAACCGCATGGGAAAAATAAAGTGGAAAGAGTGCATACCCCCTGCGTGGAATAGTTTTCAACTAGTGGCTTTGCCACCTGTAGAGCAGACCGAGATAATAAAATCACATGGCCGCGCAGCAGTTGTGGAGAAGCAGCGTGTTGTGTTCGAAAACCCCTGTACGTTCCAATAGTTTCTGGCCGCAGCATGCATGAATTTGACTACGTGTATGCCTTGCGCGCCAGACTAGGTGTTGGGCAGACAAATAAAGAGCGCGACATCTCTCTACATATGTTCTTCACCCGGGGTCTGCGTACGGTTATCATTCCGAGCAACTTCAATGTTATGAACATGAATAAAAAAATATTCTATTCGATTTTACTGTCCTGGGTGTGAGAGGGAAAAATTTCGGAGTTTGGTTGGTGTTAGGAATCATTTCCTAGAGAAGCGTCACTCTTTCCAGTGTCCTTTTTGCGAAAAGGCCTTTCAGGATGAGGTGGCGATTATACAACATTACCAAAGCTATTATACCAAGCCAGCCTCGCCGGATAGACCAAGCGATGTTCACCAGGTATCACCACCAAGTGTACTATCAAGCGCAGCGGTGACACCCGCTGTGCGGTCAATATCTCTCCACACAGATGCCCTCGAGGAGCCCTCGAGACCCTCTGGGCAGCGACCGGAAATTCCAGGTGGTCATTTGTTACATAGTTTACTGGCTTCTATGCCAGTACTAAACATCAACGAGGGCCGTATACTAGGTAAGGAGTCTCGTATCTACCCGCTGAGTAATCCGAGGCTTATATTTGTTGTGATATGAGGCTGGTGCAGATCAGGAACCAAGCCGCACTGTCGGAATTAGCTCCGAAGCGTCTATACAGACGACCAAGTTGATTTCCAATCAACTTGGCTAATTGTTGTATATATAGGCTCATGTATCCCTCTGAGATAC
>LACB01000581.1:0-16056 GCA_030142185.1 Penicillium thymicola
AGATCAGTACCTTTGTTAGCGTCCTCAGGGTTCCGTTCCCCCAAGAGTCCCTCGACGGTTCGTGCATTGTAGGCTAAGGGATTACACATAGGATCTAAAATATGCGTTTAATGTTCGTCACGATTATTTCTTCCGGATGTGTTCTCCCTAAGATCACGGATCGGGGAATACGCAAATTTTCTCTGGAGCTCATGTCGACCCTTTTTCTTTGCTCTATTCTAGCTTGTTGGTCGTTTCCATTATGGATCTCGCCTTGCCGTGTTATTACATTACCCCTCTATATATTGTTGGTTTTGTGGCGTTTCCTAAATGCGATGCTCTGATACCTGACGTGGGGTGTAATTTTATACTCTCGACAGCGTGGACTGTGGTCTATTTTAAACTGGAGGGCTATGGGCAGTAAACTATCAAATTGCTCAACGGTACTGTCTTGTTCAGCTTGCCTGCATTTCAAAAATGCTCTTTGGCGTTGTCATACCCTGGCATGCGGCTTTGAATGTGACAGGCGATGTAATGTGGACCGAGTAATTGGGTATAGATGTCAAAGTACTGTTACATACATCAGCGTCATTTCCTGTCATGGTAGGAGAGGTATCGCCCAATTCTGACTTTGACTTACTGACGAGAAAGACGTCCGAATCGGCACGTGCTTCGACAGACATTCCGGTGCATGAGAAGATCCCCAGCAAAACCCGGAGCCGTCGTGGCCCTGTCCGGCAGATGGCAAGATTGCTAAACACAGAAAGGCCATGTGTATGTTTGTCGGAATGGAACTGTATATTAGAGGTCAAACTGCCTTGCAGTCCGCCGCTTGTTGTTGCACCATATTCGTCGACGAGGGACACATTGGCAGCGAATGCTTGCGTTGGCGCCTTGGGGATCTTATAGACTCTCCTAATATCACTACCACGGATATAGTAAGAGAAGCGACATGTGGTATGATGGAAGGAGGTTCCCGCAGAAATCCGAGAATTGTGTCGTAACCAGGCGGACATTCCCCCCTTTCGCTAGGCCCTAACGTCATGTGTTGCTTATTCATATGGATCTTGCATGAACAAGAGGCATGATACTTATAGATTTTAAAACAAACATAGTCGAGTTACCTTAGATCGCCCCCATGGTTCCATACAGGTGTATTTTAACTGAGTATGTATTGTCGTACACTTGCCATATAAATGATCGTACCATAGGCATCAACAGCGAACTGTTTTGTATTGAGGTCAAAGAACACTAATTACAATAGATTACCATTTGACTCACGTGTTGGCAATTGATATCGTCGTCCGCCAAATTGCGTCATGACTAACGGTCATATCATGTTACTGGAACCTACAAGCCTGTCTGTCCAATAGAGTTAATATATAGGTCACACGACCAAAAGTAAGCAATTACTGACACAAAGTCTAGAACTCAGCTTCGTCCTCTTGATAATTTCGGGGAAGCTATGCTGCAAGCTTCAACTGGGCTGATGACGTCAAGATATGCCTAATGTTGTAGGTGAAAAAGATTGAATTTGGTATAAACTATTTATTCGTACTATCTCAGGGGAGGTAAAAACTATGAATTTTTCAAGTTAACTCAAGAGTCAGAAAGTGCAAATTTGGAGTAACTCCCCTTGTGTAATTTCGAACCTGTTCGGATGCGTTTGAGAGGTCATCACCGTTTCCACCGTGCTTCCGCTTATTGAAAATCTAGCCAGCTTCTTTCGTGATTCTGCCTTTGAGTGGTCGGGCATAAAACACTTTTCGGGAGCATGCATCATCGGAAACAAAAATTTCATGATGTGTACGAGGACCGACTTACCTCATGTTGTATACATAGCCTCACTTACCCCGTGAGAAATACAAGAATCATTCCTCTGAATAACAGCATTATCAGGTAGGTCTGAATTCTTGGCAATGATTTATGTAACAGTATCCTCTTGGCATCGACAATTTGGTCAAAGAGCAGGCTGGTGTCAATATTCTATCCCGGTATTTAGCGTAAGTGTATATCCCAAGCTTTCTCCATCGCTCTGGACTCGCCATTCCCCGCGGCCAGACGGTCTGTTGCCCTAGTAAACTCATTATGATGCGGCAGGTGAGCATGATTGAGTTGGAAATGATGTCACCACTAACAATCTAATATTCGTAGAGAGTTCTGTCCTGTAACTAATCAGATAGTTGACCTTGATTTTGTTCGAGATAACTGTTAGGGTACAACACTGATTGAAAGGTGAGGCTACCTATAGCGTGACCTATCTAATCATATTCATTGACTAACTACTAGTCCTAAAAATCCATTCTTTCTCTGTTCACCGGAGAATTGAAATCCAACTATAAACTGGACAATTTTCATACAGAATCCAACCAACCCCCCTATACAATCAATCATTCAACGGCTCGAGATGCAGTGGCGAAATCCCCATCGTTTGGCTAACAGAGATTATCATATCCTTTCTGAATAGCTACCGCTCCGCACGAATCGAATCGAATCGAACTTTTGACAGATTCGATTCGATTCGAATTAATATTGAAAATAACGATTCGTACGAATTCGAATTCAAGACCGATTCGAATTCGATTCGAAGTTCGCGAACATTCTTGTTCTAAAGCTTCATTGGGAAGGCGGTCAATCACACGGTTGTTCAATAAGATAGCCAGCAACCAACACCTCATACAGGTAGTCTAGTAATTGGTTAACTTATAGTTGGATACAGAGATAAGTAGGCTAGATTCAGTCTGATATCAAAATTGAACAATCTGGCGTTAAGATTAAGAAGCTGTGGGGCAGTATCAATAGATGCAAATTTCGGTCAAAACCTTCATCCAAATATATATCATTCGACTCATAAGGTTTCTCCACAAATCGATAATCGTAAATATGGTCTGTTTTGCTTCAAATTATACTAGCCCTTAGATCGTACTGAGATACACGTAATATATCAATATAGAGTCATAATATGAATAGCTGCACATTGCATTTAATGAAGAGTAGATAGATAGTCTAATCGGGTTAGCGGAGACTCCACAAGAACGTGTCTTCGCGCATACGTGCTTTTACCAAGAACAACATCCAAATCGGGTTCAAAAGCTACTAAAAACCGTCACTTCAGGGTGCCCGAGGGTAAGCGATCGATCAAGACACAAGCTAAACATACTAATATAACGTTACAGATGACTTCTCCACTTGCTACAACATTTGACTGTCCTAACACTAGGAAGAATAAACGCGATTATGCGGCGCTTAATAAATATGGCCTCCTTGCAGAGGATATACCACTTCCGCCTCCCCGAAAGAAGATGGCGGTCCGGTCCGCCGTTAAGTCGCCGACTCCTCCGATTTCAACCTCTCCTACAGCTCCCAGCAATGTCTCTATGAGTTTATCGAATCTTGATACGGATATACGCCCTTCACAATCAATATCTCAGGTCGAATGCGAGGTAGATAGGGTCGAAATCAAGCAGAAGGATGAGACTAGGTCGAAAGAGCGGAGCTGGGTTTGGAAACACTACCTTACTACACCTGAATCTGGTACCTGGAGATTAGGAGATAAGGAGCGGTCCGAGCTTAAACACCTGTGTATTGTGTCGCCATCCACCTGCCGATTCTTTCGATTTGCATCGAAACTGCGATCTTCAACCACAGCGTTGAAACAGCACCTGCAGCAAACCCACAAGCTTTTTCAGGACGGCCATTCAGGGTGCCAAGGTCCGTTAAGCTCATGGATTTCTAAGGAAAAGAAGCTCCCATTCGAAGAAGCTGTCTTGAATTGGATTGTATCAACCTGCCAACCGTTTACATGCGCCGAACAGCCTTCATTCAAGGCTATGTTGAGGTCTGCAGGCCTTCAGGACTCGGTACCAAGTGCGGATACTGTGTCCCGCCGATTATGTCTTCGGCTTGATGCTCTTGATAGTGAGCTTCGAATCTTAATGTCTTCAGCATCCTCAATTGCGCTATCTTTGGATGGTTGGACAAGTCAGAATTCATTACCAATGCTAGCCATTAATGCTCACTGGATGTCCTCTGCCTTCCAGCAATATCGAGCTTGTATTGAGTTCGTTGAAATTGAAGGCAGCCACTCTGGAGAGAACCTTGCTAATATCGTTGCGACGGTTCTCGAGAGATTTCATATATCTGATAAAGTTATGACGATTACAGCTGACAACGCATCGAATAACGATACCCTACACCGATATCTCTACCAAAAGCTGTCTCAGCGGTACGATGGGTACCTGTCCGAGACTATCATCCGAGAAGGGACGATGAAATTTACCCGTAACTCCCAAATCCGCTGCTTTGCTCACATCTTGAACTTGGTTATGAAAACCATATTGAGATCTCTACGCGCTAGTTCGCATAAGGAAGCCTGTGATCTTCTTGATGATGTTGCTGAGAGGAGCTGGAAGACGGTCAACGCTCCTACTTCGCCTATTGCAAAGCTTCGACTACTTGTACTTTGGATTGCACGATCTCCTCAGCGAATACAGAAGTGGGATAACCGACCTGGCTGTACAAAAGCTATCAACTACGACGTTGATACTTGATGGAACTCTACCTTTGTTATGATTGTGAGAGCCGAAGAGTGTCGCCGTCAGCTCGAAGATACAGTCAACGATGATCCAGATATCGAAGCCTTACGTCTCACACCCAGCGACTGGAGACAGCTCTCGGATATCAAGAATATACTGGCTCCCTTCAACGAATATACCGAGTACGTCTCTCGGGATAGCCCTTCAATTCATATGGCGGCGCGTATGTTTGGAGAGCTCCGTTCTATACTCCTCACTATTAAGGAACGACGAGGCGAGTGGCAGAAGGTCTCACCAGCAATAACTGTTCCTGTTTCCGATGGAATCTCACTCCTGGAGAAGTACCACGACTGCGTCAAAGACAACGACATATACTATATCGCAAGCGTTCTGGACCCTCGAATCAAGACCAAGTGGCTCAAATCGCTACCAGACGGAGAGAAGGTTATTGACCGAATCCGGGAATTCCTGAAGAAAGCATATTCCACTACAAAACAGCCTGTATCGACTACTCCAAGCACCAATTGGAAGAGCTTCGAATATCGATTTCTGGAAGCCTTTCAGCCTACACAGTATAACGTCGCTGAGTCTGATATTGACAAGTATTTCGATACTCCGACAATCAGCACTGGTTTCGATATAAGCCAGAGCCAGTCCGAGTTTATACGAAACTGGTGGAAGGCAAACATGCTTGGATTTAGTTGTATGGCTAAGGTAGCACAGGATCATCTTGCTATACCAGCAGCAGAGGTAGATGTCGAGAGATTATTCAATGATGGTAGAGATGTACTGAGGATCCGACGTTTCGCTATGAAAGGCAAGACCCTTGGGACCCTAATAAGGCTGAAAGACGCGGTACGTTGGAAGTCTGAATAGTTATATAGTAATGGTTTCTTCGGGCATACATGCGTTTGATATTCTAGGCCTAATTTGCAGAAGTATTCTTGTAGGGGCCGGGCATCTCGAAAACTCGTTCCACAAACCCTTTTTCCTAAAAAGGCTAGATATTAGTTCGCGAACCTGTTCGAAATTCGCGAATTTTGACGAATCGAATCGGCCATAGATTCGAGGCCCCGAAACCAAGATTCGAATTCGATTCGATTCGCCGAAATTCGCGAACTTCGAACAGTTCGAAAATTCGTGCGGAGCGGTAAGTATGTGTTCTGATTCACTCTTACCTCACTCCTACCACTAAAAGACGAACTTATTATGTAAATAACTCATTCAAAAGGCGCACGATGCTGTTAGCTAAAGCAATGACGAAATAGTGCAAGGTCGGTTTTGAGGCAGCCATAATGACCGGAATAACCCCGCCTGGGGGAAAGAATGAGATATGCAATGCCTTACGCCGTCGGATTTAGTGCAAACAACCTAGGAAACAGCTGAGATCAATTGCCTAGGCTAGCCCAGATACGTAGGCTAATAGTAAGTACCTAGGTACTATAGAAAATTTGCAGTACACTATAATCAAGTTTCCCTTTGATTCACCTTGTTCTATATCAAATCTGTCCCTTCCATTTCATCGAGTCAATATCAGATATTTACATATATCTGAAATACACCATACATTGTCAAAACCGGGATTTAATCCGGGATTTGTAATATATGCATATTCATAGGCCGGTATTGCGACAAGGAGCCCAATATCTGGCATATGTAGATCAAGACAGGGATAAAACATTCTGGAAATGGGACTATGTGGTAACACGGACATGGCAGCCTCAAAAAAGAATATTGATTGTCAATCAATCTTTTAACAAGGATCTAAGGCGCATATAAAAACATATCCGTAACACGAGAAGCACGGCAGACTCGAAAAAGCATTGCTCATCAATTTGGCATTCTCCGGAGATCTAGCCACATAAGAAAGACCTATTGTAATATGAGACGATTCGGGAAAGTCTCGGTCATCCATTTAACTTTCGGACAAATCTATACCACATATATAAGACATCTATGGTAATACGAGAAGCACAGCAGACTCGAAAAAGCATCGATCATCAACTTAGCCTTTTAGAAGAGATCTATACACATATAGGAAGACCCGTAATAGAGAATAACAATGGATGTCATTGCTGAAGCATAGCTGAAGGCGTATCGAGGAATTGCCTTGGGGAAGTCGCCTGTCTAACGTATAACAGGGTGAAATGTTCCCCTCGTCCTCATCTTAGTACTCTGTCAGATAGCGAAGATTTGAGACATTCCTTGGCCGAAAAGGATGATAAGTAAGCTAATGCAGATGCATACATATTCATGAAGATTGCATGGCTAACCTAGAAAGCAGAATACTGCTACCGAAAGGCTTCCATTCAATGTGAGAGCTGTTAAAGATGGGGGTTGTAGTTCGCGTACGATCAACCTTGACGGTGTCCTTATCCACCTCTTGGTGGCTATTATGGCTATCTTCTTCAAGTGGGCTCGCGAAGATCTTACCTCCGGGAAGAAGATATCCCCTGGTAGTCCCGTGTCGAAAAGGAATTTCGAAGAAATTGTAAATGGCTTTCTATCCGTCATATCATACCAGGCTCCCAAGTCTCTGCTTGACGTGGGACTGAAGGCTCGAGTTCAGGAAGCTCTTGAATCACATGGCGCCTCGCGGGATCTCATAGCACAGGTCGACAGATGCATCAATGCAGCGGTCAATGTTGCCTGCTATACCTATCCATTTGCCTGGCGTGAAGCCCAAGATGCCATTGCCATATTCACTTCATATGTTGACCCAATTGACGACTTTGTCGGTGATATAATAACTGAGTTGGAGAATTATGTCTCTGAAGTGACTCTCTGGTAGTCTCACCAACACGAGCTACTCCGCGGCCTCAACAAACATCTGGCGAGCATGCAGCAACTATTTGGGAAATTCGGCGGTGATACGATTGTCGAGGGGCGTTGGAGTTCGTTTCAGTGGCCGTTATTAGACACAGGCAAGATGAACAGAGGAAAGTCCAACGGTTGCACTTTCCACACGAAGCTTCCGACTATCTGGTTTATTTTAGGGCGAAACAGGGCTTGCTGAGCCATTCGCCTTTTCTGCTTTCCAGAGGACCTCAATCTCGAGGACAGGGACTTGACAGGATACATCGCATGTATTCCATTTCTCATGCTATTTTTGGCGGAGGCCAACGACATCCTGTTCTTTTACAAGGAGCAGAGCAAGGCTGGAGACTCGGGCTCCGTCGATGACATTCCAACATAAATGGCCTCACCTCTCTTCACACACTACGCAAACTTCGCGTTGGAACGATCGAGCACGTACGGAAAATCCGCAGCATATTCTCAACTGATCCTGTGATGACTGAGCAAAGTAATCAGTTTATCTGATGGTACATATCTTATCATGCTAACGCGAGGCGATATAGATTGAACGAATTGGATGTCCCTCCAGCTGTCGAGGGAAGGATGTGCCAAAGATGTGGAGGTAGAGCCGCAGGCTGGTGGAAGGAAGGACTTTGCTTGTGAATTTGGCCTAGATTTTATTTGGTGCCTTGTGCATTTGGTTCTTTCGTGTTCGTCTTAGTGTCAGATCCATTTGGTGCTTGTCGCAAATAAAGGTTGCCTCATGATTGTTTTATAAAACCGATGTGTCGTGATGCCAAGTGCAGATTTAGCGTATGACTCAAATGATCAACCAGCCACCAGACTATCATTTCTTCAACTACCACGATACAACAGAATTGTCTCAAGATATTGTCCATCTCTTTAAGCCCGCTACATATCTTCGAGTACAACCCAACATCCAACGCCCAACCTTCTTCACATCCGCCATGGCCTCTGCCCCACCAACAGAGGCCAACAGGTGGACACCCACCTAAAACATGGACACGAGACAACAACCGCGAATTTTTCATCTCAACCGAACCAAGCCTACTCTCTGTCGAAGCAGTCAATGCTGCATTTTATAGTGATTTTGTTTACTGGCAGAAAAAGCCGTTCTCGGAGGGCGTGCTGTGGCAGATGCTCCACGGCGCCTTGAGTTTCGGCGTGTACAGGTGGACCCAACCGGAATCTGTGAATGAGTCTGCCATCCCGTGTTCAGAGAAACTGAGCAGATTGGACTCGCTCGTATGGTTACGGATGGCTGTACATTTGTTTATATGTCGGATGTCTACGTTCTTCCCGAGTACCAAGGAAACGGACTTGGGAAATGGCTTGTGGCGTGTGTTGCCGAGACCTTTTCGAAGGAGAACATGCCTCATCTGCGTCGGGTTATGTTGCCCACTGATGATGAGCGCATGCAGGCTTTCTACACGAAAGTGTTCGGCGTGAAGGTCGTCGGGTGTGAAGAGCGAAAGGGCATTGGGAGGGATTGTTTATGTGTGCGAGACCGCATGCGCAGCCCTCATTATATCCGAAACGGCTACTCTGAATTGATGTTCGGTACTTGATACTTGGTATTTGTGCAAGAATGCGAGACTTGTGGCTCTAGTGGCTCATATCCGTCCTTTCACTCTCTACCACGGAAGTTGCAAAGGAGTCGGCAGGTTCTTCCCAAAGACAGCTTCTGCGGTGCCGATATCCGTGTCATAGATAGGTTAGCCTGGTTTCTGATAATAGGCAATCAAGTATCTTACCCCGGTCCTGCTGGCGCCCAGTATTCTCCGGTTTTGCTAAGATCGAACCCTTCAATGAAAGATGCAAGCGTTTTCGCTGCTTCATCCGGTGTCACGGCTGTCCGAGAGATATCAGGTTAGATTTAACAGATTCCTGGAGCCTTTTCATAGGGCCTGTAAGCGTAGTGCAGTAGCCACGCACCTCCACCTGCGTCCCAGAACTTATCGAATTCAGCGCTCTTCGTCATCTTCGTCCGCATAAATCCAGGATGTACGAGACCAACTGCAGCCCCCTGCGGCTTCAAGTTCAGACTCAAAAGCTTTCCCACCATATTCAAAGCAGCCTTACTGGCATGGTGGCCAAAGTTACCTCCGCCTTCTTTCTCATGGCATAGCGTGATGTTGCCGCTCTCACTGCTGACGAGGATCACTCCACTCCCGTGGTCTAGCAACCGGCTTTAACGAGATTGTGCACCACAAAGACGGGACCAATGGCAGAGGTTGAATACATTTAACCTGCTTCTCCCAGGCCGGAAAATCGAATGTCTCAAAGCCAAAGTATCCGGCGCTGGATGACTGTTGATATCTTTCTGGATGGGAGCTGGGAAACAAGCTTTTGGCCCACATCTGGTTGGGAGGTATCAATTCCTGTCAGCCAGGTGACTCCTGGGCTTGGCTCTGGGTTGGGGGTTCGGGAGGTTGCAAACACATGGGTTGCTGCATTTGCAGATTACAGTGTCCACAGAGAGGCACCCAGTCCTCTAGTGGCACCTAGGATGAGGACGTTGGTCATCTTGTGAGTCGGGGTAAAATGTTCGAAGGGATTTAGGGAGGTCTTTACAGGATATATATCAGTAGTTACGCCCTGGGCACGCCATTGACACGATGACGTAATTGCTGCATAGGCCTGCAAGGGTTCTCTCTACGTAGACCTGGAGGTATTCTCTATCTATAGCCTGCAGTTTGTCCTGTGCAACGTGGCTTGCATGGTCTATATGAAACTCGACTACTCCATCTATCACGTTTGTATCAGATCGTTGCCTACATTAAGTGGAAGCCTATAATCTGGAATGTTACTTCTGGAGACGTCTGGTCTCTTGGTCTACTTGTTCATATTCGTCACGACAGCCTGACATGTCTAACTCGAAGTATCAGCATCTAATTCGCGCTTGGATGCTAAATATTACAAGCAGATCGCAGGATACCACATTTCCTGGAATTCTAGTAACACTAGAATACGGAAACATCGTCTACAAAGCAGCTTTGCTCGCAGACACAACATCATCCCCAAAGCAGCGCACAGGATCCACATCTCTCCCTCTCCTTCTAACCAGATTGCCAACTGCACTCTGGCAAACATTCACCACTCCTACCTACTGATTTCGACACGGACTGCTCGCCCCTCCGACTGTCATCGAGCTTTCTCTGCGCAGGTAGAGACGTACATCGATACTTTGCGCACTAACGAGCAAGTACAAGTGACACAGTGGAAGATGTTATCAAAGAGTTACAGCTCACGCTCTCCTTTTCCTCGTCGATCGCACCGTCGCTGATATCCCTGAATGTCAGCGTCGCTCGCGCTTCACTGGCAGGCTTCCTGCGCGATCAGTCTGGACGGTCGACGCCGAAGTCGCGCAGTCTTCAGCATAAACTGTGCAGCCCTTTCATCGCCAATCGTAATTCGTACCTGGAGACCCATCTTGCCATGAAGCTGGATCTGGATGGGTCGTCTTCGGACCAGGTTTCTAAGTAGCATGCGTGTCTCGAAAATTACCTGTGCTGCTTTTGTTTTGGGTAGTAGAAGGACGCCTGAAGCTCGTTGTGTCCGCCGATAGGGATGCTGGGGACGAGGATGAGGGCTCCGGTGTTAGAGGCGATAAGAATGAACTTGCTTTGGAGGCAGGGGAATCGCTTCTACGCTCGGTCATTCGGAAGACTGTTCTGGAAGATCATTCAGATGCGTGAACTTCTAGGTGTCTTTCTCTGCCAATGTACAATTGGGACACGTTACGATATATCTGGAGCTCGGTAAGAGAAGTCGGGCTGCAGTGCGAACCCATCAGCATGACCTGCCTAGATGCGTGGAGCTTATAGCTTTGCTCTCGGGGCTATCCAATCCGCTGGACCCGTGGCCAATACATGGCTGCACGGTGAAGTGCAACGGGTGCAGCTAAATTCGGCTGCTAGTCATGCTTTGAACACAGTGTTTCATCACTCTGATACTGCAGGTGCTACAATGCCGGCTTTCGCCAAAATGGCACGCCTAGGAGACTGACCGTGGCGCATACAAACATATGGGTTTACTTCGGTTACCGTTAAACCCAAGGAAACCAAACTTCGATATTGGGAAGGAATACTTGATCATGCATGTTGTCTTCTTGGGTGTTGCTCCATGACAAGAAGTCGAAGGGTACAATAGTTTCGATTCTTTTTTGGGTTATTTTTCTAACAATGTATGACTGAAGTGCATTATGTCCGTACAAGATATCCAAACAATGTCACCAATTCTAGCAAGATACATAGAAACTATATCTCCTGCGTCTGATTCTCAGATCCTGCCAACCGCAGCGCCTCGTCAATACTGGGGACGAAATGAGTCAACCCACCACATGTCTCAACAATGCCACTCCGCTCAAACATGCGGAAGACACTCCTGTTCGGCAACCGGCAGAAGAACACTCTGACGCGTTGCTCCGCATACGCATGCACAATCTCCGTGAGAACCTGGGTACCAGACCCATCGATACTCGTAACGCCATGAACATCGAAAATAATATTCTTATTATGCTCCGGCGCGCGCATGCGCGGCAGAGAAGGGTGAGCATGTGTGGAGCCGTACAGTTCCAGACATCGCAGGCGGCTCTTGAGATCGCCTGTGTTGGCGAAGGTGAGAGGTTCGGGGATCTTGACGATCAGGGCGCCTTCGACTAGCTCCACGTTTTCTGGATCGAGTTCGGCGTTGTCGAAACGCGCGGGTGTGTCGAGGACCTTCCCCAGGATCTGGATTCGAGGGGCTGTTGCGTGTCGGATGAGGATTATAACTGACAGGCCCGTTCCCATCGCCATGCCTAGTTCTAGGGAGTAGAAGATTGTTGTTGTGAAGATAAGGAGCATGAGGACGATCTCTGACCAGCACCGCAGGCGGATGAAGAAGAGAAGGTCATGCGGGCATTCTTCCACTAGTGTGAAGGCTACCACGGAGATCATGGTGGACAGGACTGCTTTCTATTAGGGAATTAGTATCGTCGGCATTTGGAAAATGAACATAAGTATGGTGTAGGTTTGGGAGGGTCGAACCGGAAGGTAGTAGAGATAAGGCAATAGCACCATGACGCTTGTGAATGTGATGATGCTCAGAAAAACACTAGTCATGGGTGATTGTGCTCCTGCCTGTGAGCTAAGCTTGCTTCGCCCGTATCCGCCAAATGCAGGGAGAGCCGAGAAGCAACCTCCGACGACATTGGCAACGCCTAGTGCAACCATCTCACGGTTGGCACTCATATGCATGTCCTTGGTTCCAGCAGAACTGCCTTCGCCGAGCCCCTTGGCCGCAACAGATGACTCAAAGAAGCCAAGTAGCGCGATAATGAAGGATTTGCTCAATGCTGTGCGCACATGCTTCATATACGCTGGCTGGAAAGGCCAAGTAAAAGCGAATAGTCCTCCAGAGCTGACCTTTGTAGTTCCAAGGATTTCTAGCCCTTTAGCTTCCCAGTCGAGGTGCCAAGCCAGAACCGCGGACAGGGCAACGATCAGGAAGCGGTCTGGGAAATAAATCACTTGGGGGATACGAGGCACAAGCACCTTTTTCAAAGTTCTGTGGATGATCAGTATGATGAATGTAGAACCGGAGCTGGGTACGAACCTGAACATCATGATGACAGAAAAGCTGACGATCGAAACGATAGCAGTTAGTCCATGGCACTCTTGAGCGTATCGAAAGATGAAGATCAGTTTTTCAACACTGGTGCCATGGCTGACACCGGATTCTTTGGCGTGCTCGGCAAGGCCCAATTCTGGGATAAGCTGGTCTACAAAAGTCACAAAGCCAATGGCAGTGATGAATCCTCTCAAGAATGGTCGACTGAGCACATTGTCCAAGAGCCCTAGACGGACCAGTCCAGCAATCAGTATCATGCCGCCAGACATGGCAGTGGCCACTCCTACAATAAGAGCGGTTTCTGTGGGGTCGTCCTCGCCTGAGTTCCCTTGCATGACACTTGCTTTGACAATAGCACCCGTTACCAATGAACCCGCAGCCTCCGGTCCGACTATCAACAGAGGGCAGCTTCCTAGGATGGCATAGATCAAGGGATGGATGACGAAAGAGTAGAGGCCATTAACGGGCGGTGCATGGGCAAGATTAGAGGCCAAGGAGAGGGCAATCGGGATGTAGATCGATGCCACGGTCAACGAAGCCATGAGATCTCCACGCAGGAATGACCAATGATATTGTCCAATCCAATTGAAGAACGGGACATAATAGGATATGTATCTGCCATTGATTCGTCAGCTACCAGTCTTGAGGCAGGCTACGAAAGTGCTCGCAGCGTATGAAGAAGCCACGACCTACTGTTTATTCGTGTAGGTTATTGGATAAGTGGAAGATGATTTCATCTGCGACGGACTCTCCAAACCTGAGACCGACTCCAGATGGTCTACTATGCCTCTGGGGCGACCGGTCGCCGCGTCCGCCACTTCATGTCCGTTATATCCAAATGCATCGCCCCACCCTCCAATGTATGAACGCCTTCCCACATCTTCTACCTGCGGCGAGAACGTGCCATGGCTGCAGCGCCTTTTGCCGCACGGAGGACCGGCCTGGAGGTATGATTCCAGGAGCCGGGTTCTCACGTCTGGTTCGCTCGTAACCCCCGTGCCGGTTTGGCTGTCCTGTGCCATGTGGTTGTCATGGCTTGAAGTTGTCGAAATTCCAAGACCGGTTTGAGGTGACGAACGGAAAACATCGACAATGCGGTCGCGTAGAGTCCGACGTCCGTGCCCATCAGACTCCCCGGGGAGTAATGAACTTGTCTCCGACATGATCTTTTGGAAAGAGGCGCCTGAGGAGTGTTAGGTTAAATGGTTAGATACTAGTAGCCCGCCATAAATGCTGGTCGTAAATTCAAAGATTGAACCAATTCAAAATTGGGATGATATGCCCAGCCCGAATTGGTTTTGTCGGTTAGGCAAGGCCAAGGGCGCGGCGGCACGCTAGGGACTGATAAGCGGGGGGTGCAGCCCTGGAGCTGTTATCACCAATTCAACGCAGATCCTCGGAGAATGACTTGGCAATTAAGAGAAAGGCATGGTCAGCATGATCGAAAGCAACTCTCTATACGTAGAAAGGTCGGATGCCATCGGGCACCGTATGTATAGAAGGAACATGCCCGTCCACAGGTTGATTTAGTTGACGTAATCGATTGATGTGCCAGCCAAGACCAAACTGATATTTGGAGCGAATATTGACCAATGAGGAGGCATAACACAGCTGACTAATCGCAGCAACATCTTGGAAAACTGAGAAATCAGTAACCTGTTGATCAGCTATCGTATTTCGATTGCGTAAGTATATCGGCATATAATGTTTTTGGTGGTCTTTGAGAAGGCCTCCCTGGAACTGGCGTGGTGGCCCGTGGAAAGTCTTGATTTTGTCGAGCATGTCTGGCCATGTAATTTGCGTGGTTTCCTCTTCGTCGTCAGCAGGTGCAGTAACTTCAGGGGATTCTCGGGACTGGTACGTGATAGGAAGTGATTAAGTTTGTGACCTTGTGACCGATTTTGGTCGGCGTGTAAGGGCCGGCTCTCTGCGACGAACGGACACGCGCTTCCGCTTACCAGTCGAGGAGGGGTAGTGGGCAAACGGCGATGGTCCTTGGAGAAAATGTATATCATCCGTAGCGACAGCTACATGGCGGCGTTCTTTTGTGAGGTCGAAAATATACCGGTTTATCCTCAGTGGTGGCAAGGTGGCCCAACGCTGACCATTTTGAAGTATGCGGCGAGGGAAAGGTGCTATGGGTTCGGTTTGGACTGTTGTAAACAGTGGTCTGGATACGGTGGTGAGGAAGAGTGGGCCCACCGTTTAATTGACCACCACGTCCAATAACGACACCGAGAAATGTCACTATTGGCTGGGCAGCCTCGGGACAGTGCATCAATACGTGTCGGTATCTTCTTCATTTCCCAGATGACCAAATTGTATAAGTTTGGTTCTGTAGCAGATAGAACAGACGGACCGCTCCAAATTATGGGCGTGGAGGATAGTATGAAATTTCCATCATCGGTCGTTGTCACGATGAAACCTGAGGAATAGACAAAAGTGTTCGCCTTGTACTGTAAACCACAATTATGATAATAAGCGCATAGGAAAGCACTGGTACAAGTGATAGATACGCGGGCGCGGGGAAAGAAGGGCAAAGATAAAGGGAAAAAGAAGGGGCGAATAGGTAGAAGAGTGCAGAAAACATAATATGGCGGGGTGGTAACACAGAAGCTGGCAGATTGCGACAGCGAATAGGAAGGGGTTATTTGGGACAATGTCAACAAAAGAGGGTCGCAACTTTACTAGTGCGCTTGAGGAATATTCAGCACCCCCATCTGCCTGATGATCGTAAGGCTCACAACGACCTTACTAAGCTCATCCCCTATTTATTCTGCACTTTCTATAGTATATAAAAATCACACTCTCAAGTACTCAATTGGCTATGCCCGTACTAGTCCGTACTGTAACGACCACTTTCCGACACAATATACTAGGATCATCCTTGTGAAACAGGCAGGCCGAGAGACCACTCGAGACAAGTCCCACCAAAGGCGGCATCAGCTGGTGATGAGGTTCCCTCGCAACAGCAGGGCAATTGTTCATGCCAATCGCCGCCACTAAATAAAGAGACTACGAGACCCGAAAGCACTCAACAACAGACAAGCACCAATACCGAGAGTACCGGGTCTGCTACCCATACTGCGAGCTCTAGCTGCGAGCTGCAGCA